>JAKLLW010000040.1:0-73666 GCA_022814695.1 Neocatenulostroma microsporum
GATCGCCCAGGGGCTACCCACGAACCAAGCTGCTGATGTCGCTCGCGCAATCACCATCTGCGCTTCCGCTAGCAGAGTCGCATCCGGCAAAAGCCACGGTAATGCCGCCCTGCCTTTCGCTGGCAAGATCGTTTTCATTGCGGGCGGGGAAAGCTACGAGATCGAAGACAATATCCAGAGACTGGAGCCTGAATGGATGGGCGCTGAAGTCAGCGCCAAGTTGGCTAAGGGGCAGAAGTTCTTGGAGGAGATGGCGGACTGGAGTAAGCCGAAGAAGGGGGTGGTCAACGGGGAGGTAGTTAATGGCACTAAGTAGTGAGGGGTTTGGTGGGAGTGGTTCCTAGACTAGCGACATCGCTCTCATTTCGCAACGATTTGGAGTTCGTGCATGACTGCGCCTCCATTGTGAGATCTGCGTTGTTCTTCACACCGTAACAAGCTGGCGGTCGCTGGTTTGTAGGGCAGTATGCAGTAGCCGCAACGACGACAGCGGGCTGTGCCACCACACTACCGAACGAAGTCATTGTACGAAGCGATCGCCTATCTCCATTGTGGCATCTGTTCTCATTTCATCACACACCTTACCACACCCAGAACCTGGCCCTATGCAATGCCTCCACTTCATCCATTCCGGTCTCCAATCTGGAGGCTGGGACTTCAATTACACCCATGGTCTGCTCTCCGAATTCGCGAATGCTGTACTCCAAGTACTGTTCGGGAGAGAACCTGCTGGTCTGGTCAGTACGATCGAAGCTACAGCTGCACGGGTGAGTGAGTGAAAGGAAGTTGCCGTGCAGACCTGCGAGATGTAAGCAAGCGTAATCCGAGAAGCAAGGGTCAGAGTAAGAGGAGTCTTTCGGTCTCTTGGAGTGCGGAGCTGATGCATGCGGTCGGGAAACGAGCTATGTAGGGCACTACTCATCCGAATGGTAGAAGGTGGATTGCTTGTGGTCTGGTGCGGAGTAGTACAGCCATCGAATGCCACCTAACCAATTGATCATCCTTCACTTAATTTCCATCCTCATACTTGACGTCAATCACATCTTCCCTTCGGATGATCATCTCTTGCGAACCGAAACTGGCCGCATCTTCGTTGGCATCAGGCCTTGAGCGGGACGCAAGGGCAGTATGCCGAAACTTATCGGGTCGTAATCGAATGTGTGATCCGACAGCACTTCCTGTCATGGAGGGCTCGATTCTGCTTGCGCTGCCACCGCTTTTGTTCCCACTCGTTACGCCTCTTGTGCTACCACTCACGGTGAGCACGGCTAGCGTGCTCGTATCGAAGCTGGCGACGATTTGCTTGCTGAATGGCCATGTTGCTGAGCAGAGCGAATAGCATATTCCAATCTGCTCCCAAATGACAGTCATGGTGTTGGGTGTGCCACGTGTGCCTTGCTGGATCGATTTCGCGTACGCTTGATAATGCAGTGCGGCAAAGGCGATCAATCTATGGTCTCATTAGCAATAGGTCTGGAGAAGGTTCTAGTGTAGGGACATGCCCAAGTCGCCACATGAATGCTTGCACAACCGTGGCCTTGCCTTGGAGGGACATTTGTAGCTTGGAGACCAGATGGGTTGCCAGTGCTACGATCATGACCTCAGTAAGGCAGTCAGTGAGCATGACAACGAGCCACCGAGCAGCCTGCGATTATGTGTTAGCGTCTGAGGCTCTCATTAACGGACGTCAAGCTCGTACATGGCCAGAGCATGCTGCTGTCTGGGTTGCTGATGAGTCTACCGTAGGGCTACAAGCTGCGGTCACTGCGACGACAGATCCTACGGCCCAGACGAGAATGACCACTAGTGCACTGTTGCACAGCAATGTTGCGTGCATCATTTCAGCTCGGAGGAAGACACGTCGAAGGAACAAGACAACGGCTGCTTTCGAGGCGGCCAACGTCAAGATGTACAACGTGCCTTCAGCCAGGAAGATCTGTCAACAATTAGCCGCCAAGGTCGGACTTCGGGAGTAACATGGGTACGTACCTGCCAGACCGAGCTCGCCACGCCTGAGTCGGACTTGTATAGCTCAGCGTTGTATCCTCTGGCAATACCATACATCGTTGTGGCCTGCTCGGCGAACTGTAACAAATGTGCTACTCCCATCATGGCATCGTCCAAGCCCGGCGTGGAGATCTTGACCCATATACGCAAAAGTAAGGTCATCGTCGACCAGGTGAAGGAGAGCAGTGTAGCAATCCATAAGGATGCACGGCGATCGGAAGGTGTGTCGACCGCGAAACGACCCATCGCCACTGCCAGAGATGAAGAGGATGTCGCCTGCGCAGCCAGCTGTCGAATTGACTTTGGGCGCCGTTGGTACGAACACCAAGCAGTCTCAACGTGCAGTACGCCCGATAATCTATAGTCTCATGCTCGGCATCTTTTTACATGAGTCTAGCCGCCATGCATCAGGCACGGTAGATCTGTGACCCCTGCAGCATGAGTGCAGCAGCAGATGGCGTGGGGTGTCACCGGCTATGGGGAGGGCAATGTGATGAGCTTGTCCGCAATGATAGGAGGTATCGCATTGCGCTCGACAAGCTCCTGAAACGAAGCGAATTCTCCCAGCATCGGGTGCCCGCCGAGGCCTGATGATGTGGCTTCGCTATTTCCCACAGCCTGGCATCCACCTCCTGGAGTGGCCGAGCGAGTA
The DNA here is from genome assembly GCA_022814695.1 of Neocatenulostroma microsporum. Taxonomy (NCBI): domain Eukaryota; kingdom Fungi; phylum Ascomycota; class Dothideomycetes; order Mycosphaerellales; family Teratosphaeriaceae; genus Neocatenulostroma; species Neocatenulostroma microsporum. The sequence continues at coordinate 2,660 of JAKLLW010000040.1, forward strand.
ACCACCTGGAGCAGTGTCAAACAGCTTGTCACCTACTATGGCTTAGATTGCCAAGGATGCAGGTCCCGACTCCCGAGTAAGAAGATTCCAAACCAAGCCATCATAGGTCGAAGCAGACCCGGCAGTCGATGATTCAAGCGCGGGTAGGTGAAAAGTGTTTGAGCCGATGGTGGTTTTGATTGCTATCACGCACGATGGATGGCAATCCTGGTTGTACTTATGCAGAGGTTTCGTGCTCCGGACGGCACTCCTCGGCAAGCCGTTGGGGGCGTCCAAGGCTTATCTTACCATGATTGAATATAACTGCTTTAAATCCGGTCTAGAGGTATGTATGGAGGACGATTTGAGCTTGTAGTTGGCTGCACGGGGTATGCCTTGCGCACAACTGGCTACAAAGCTGTCGGCGGCTGGTGAATAGCGAGCTTGTACCCCTGGCAGTGGTTTAGGCGATATCAATAATCAAGAGAAATGCACGAGTACGGCGTAGTCCTCGTACAATAGAGCTCCCTATGCCTGAGGAGACATGTTGGGTACGAATCGGCCGAGTTGGTAACATGGAGCAGCTAACCCCTCGGGGATGTCACCCTGTCGCCCACGTGGAAGTGGAAGGCGGAGGCGGAGGAGCCGGGGCCGAATGTGTCGTACCCGAGACGCAGGGCCGAACACAGGCTAGCGGCCGCCGGTAACCAATAGTCAGGCTCAACCTGAGCACTCCTGGAGAGGTACAGGCTTCCGAAGGCACCGTGGCGCGGCAGGCGCACCTCGCTTCTATCACTGCCGACTTCATCGAACCCCAGGACTCTGCAGGCCATCAAGATTCTGTAGGTGCTGTCCCCGCCGCACTGCCGCATCATCTTATCAACCGGCTTCTACCAAGGAGGACATCCCACTGCTTCGAAACCATGGACATGTCGGGCCTGCAGCTCAAGCGTGGAGGCGGCGTAGACGAGGGATCATCGCTACGTATCATCAATTGGAAGCCTGCTACTCCCACGCACCAACGCACCGGCTCACATCCCCTGGTTGGCGCCATCGGCGCACGTGCGGGCCACTCTGCAGGCTCTAGTGCTCGAATATGCAATCTAGCAAGAATGCGACTTTAACGACGAACGACCTGCGCATTTCAGTTGAGAGATGGCTGGCCCGGCAAGGCACAGCTCTCGCTTGCTTAGATCGGTCCTCATGATGAGCAAGTAACTTCAAACTCGTGCTTTTGTTCGCTTCCTCGAGAGCCATCTCCTGTGCTCTCTATCCTCCTTTGCTTCACTTTCGAGGACAGTGGTGCATATCCCATCCTCAAGCATCATGGCTGCTTCAAGGCCTCCCTTCCAGCATCAAGACTCCATGGCCAACGCCACTTCATACGAAATGAAGCCAACCGGCGGCGCCGGAGTCGAGCAGGAGCTAGAGGACGACAGCGGTAAAGATGTGGCCATCGACGGATCAAGAGATGATGATCGATTCGACCGAGCACAAACCGATCGCGAGGATATGTACCGGATGAACAAGAAACAAGAGCTCCGTCGCAACTTCCGCTTCTTGTCAATCTTCGGCTACAGTCTGATCCTAGGCAATGGCTGGGTATACTCTCTGACAGGCTCCATTTCCACGCTTACCAATGGCGGGACCGCGGGTGGAATATGGATGTACTTGATCGTTATCATTGGCATGATTTTCTCGACCCTTTCAATGGCTGAGATGGCGAGTATGGCGCCGACGGCAGGAGGACAGTGAGTACAACCACCTCTGCGACTATTAGAGGTGCGAAGCGCATATGCTAACTCCTGCGCCCATTGCATTTAGGTACCACTGGGTCAGCGAATTCGCCCCGCGCGAGCATCAACGATTCCTATCATACCTTACCGGTTGGCTATGCGTACGCTGCAGCGCCTAAGAGTCTGCATGGATACTGCTAATTCGGCGAATAGGTCCTCGGCTGGCAGACGGGACTGTGTGCTACGGGATACGGTGCTGCACTCGCATTGCAAGGGATGATTGGACTCAATTACTCGAGCTACGGCGCACCGCAGTGGCAAGGTTGCGTCTTGACCATCGCTATAGTCTTGTTCACGATATTCTTCAGTAAGAAACGCATCCAGCCCTTTTGGGTGTCCTCCACTGACCATGGCTCAGATACCCTCTTTCTGCGCAAGCTCCCGATGTTTGAAGGCGTAATGTTGGCTATTCACGTCTTTGGCTTCTTCGCTATCTTTATCGTAATGTGGGTTATGGGTGATCAAACACCTTCTAAGCAAGTGTGGACGGATTTTGGCGATTACTCCGGATGGGGCAGCTACGGTGTCGCTACGCTCGTAGGCTCTCTCGGAGCCAGCGGCGCCCTTCTCGGAAGCGATAGCGCTGCCCACCTTGCAGAAGAACTGAAAGACGCGGCTTGGGTCTTGCCGCGAAGCATGGTAGCGACTGCCGCCGTGAACTATTCGCTCACCTTCATCATCACCGTTAGTAGGTTCGCATCACTCGTCCAGATACTACTTGGGTCGGCGCTAACCACAGTCCGATAAAAGCCTACATGACTGTGAAGGGCGGAGATCTGGACCAGCTGCTAGGAACAAGCTTTTCGCAGCCTTATATCCAGATCTTTTATAATGTGACGCAGTCCAATGCGGGAGCGACGGGACTTACGGCTATCATCTTCATCTTGACCATGTTCGGAACTATCAACCAAGTAACGACCGCTTCGAGGCAGCTGTGGTCCTTCGCCAGAGACAAAGGTCGGTCAAAAGTACCATCATATCGTGGCACGGACACTGACCAACTAGCAGGCCTACCCTTCAGCTCCTGGCTCAGTGGCGTGCGGCCTGGATGGGACGTACCTGTGAACTCGATCGCAGTCACGATCGTCTTCGCCTTGATCATCAGCTTCATCATTCTCGGATCGTACGTATACCGATGGGTCGAACCCTTGGAGGCCGTCTCAGATATTTGAGACTACCGTATGCTTTTGGAGACATCTGCTAACCCTTCTACCCATCGCTTCCAGGCCAGTTGCAGTCTTCACCTTGTCATCGATATCGGTTTCCGGCCTCTATTCTAGCTACCTCATCTGCGTCGGCTGTATCACCTGGAGACGCATCAAAGGGGAACCGCTCCTGCCTTCACGCTTTAGCCTCGGAAAAGCGGGCCTGCCTATCAACTTGACCGCTATGGCCTTCCTCAGCGTGCAATGGGTATTTCTGTTCTTTCCGACCGCTCCGAATCCAACTGCACCTAATATGAATTGGACGTGCCTTGTCTTCGGTGTTGTGATCCTGTGGGCTTTGGTCTACTACTATATCTGGGGCAAGAAGGAGTATTTGGGTCCTGTTGAGTATGTGCGCAAGAGCAATTAGATTACGCGGCTGCGCCAATGGTTTTCTGGAGAATGGACTATTTGCAGCATGCTGGCCGCGGGACTTCGAAGCTGTGTGTTTGGAGGACTGAGCGGAGATGAAGGTGAGGGCATGTGTCGTTGGGTGACAGCATAGATTTGACGTTTGAAAAGGGGCGGATAGAGGCGGCCGTTGGATATGCAATTGTCTGTGCATGTATGACGCTCAGTATGCATCGAGAATGGCACGCTGCTGTCTGTTTTGCGTTTGCTCTGTCCCTTTCCGTGTCTCCCGTGATGCATCGAAGACAGGTGGTGAGGGGCGAAGCAGAAGCGAGCGTTTGGCGTCTGGCGAAGATTGGAGTAGACTCGTGACGTTATACTTTTGCATATGTATTCAGTGATGGTCGTCAGATCCCTTCAAGGCCCATTTCTCCCGCGAGTGACTTGCGTAGTGTTGCTGCAATGGTGTTATTTGTGACTGTCACGAAAAAGTTGTTTCGGAGAAGGCTGAGCATGTGAAAGTGGGGGCGAAAACTAGCGCAAATAACCCCGGTAATGAAAGTCTACATTGTCCGTAAACGCTTTGTGAACCAAGTCTGTTCCATAACAACACTTTCTCGGAATTTTCGTGTACATCGTGGCTCACGCGAGGGACTGTGTGGCCTCAGATCTTGGCCACTTCTCTGATGTCAGGACCAACGCAAGTGCGCCTGAAGCGCAGAAGAGACGAGCCCGCACCGGATACCCTCATCGTCGAGCAGGCGGGCAACAAGCGAGCAGTGACGGAGGATGGCGGGAATGTAAAGCTGCAGTACAAGCGGCAGCGTGCGGAAGACGAGGGGGCTGTAGCGGCAAGAGATGCTCTCGCTCAGGCGGCGGCGAAGAGAGCAGCAGAAGAGGAGACAGAGAGGGCGGCAGTCGAGGCAGTAGAGACCGCAGCAAGGGCAGGCGGTGCTTTCAGCAAGGAGAGCGTGGCGCAGAGAGTGCAGGATCTGAGGACGGATGGCAAGAACAAGGACAAGGCCAGATCAGTGGCTAAGGATGTGAAGCGAACGTTTCATCTGACCCGTGTGCAGAAGCAGGCCGGTGTGAGCAAGAGGAAACGCGCAAAGGGTGGGAAGGATGACGATGGGGATATTGCTACGTTTGAGGAGAAGCGCGTGAGGACTCGTGCGAGAGGCGTAGGTGATGCTGCTCGGTCTGAGGGCACGAGAGCTGTACAACCGAAAGCAGCCCCAGCAACACAGCAGCTCAAGAGACCGGGTAGAGGATCTGCTATCAACGGCAAGCGCGATGTGCCTTCGCAGGCTCGCACAGCAGAGACTGCTGAGCAACGGAGACATATGGAGGCTATGGCCAACAGCTTCCATCAATTCGCCATAGACGAAGCCACAGCTGCGCCAAAACCGAAAATCACAGCCCTACCAAAAATCGCCACCCGCCGGCGCAACATCAACGGCCCAACACCAACACCAGTAGCCCCAGAACCACGCATCAAAGACGACGAAATGGACCTCGACGACGACAGCGACTACGTCTACGACACCTACATCCTCGCAGCTCCCGACTCCACCACTACTTCCGAACCCGACACCTCTAGCCTGGGCGACATCGGCTACCTAATCATCACAGACGAAGACCAATCGCTCTGGGAAGCTTACATGGAAGACGAAGCCAGCGACAAAGAATTCGATACCGACGACGAAGATTCGAATGCGGAGGACTACTATGGCGCTGACTACCCCGAAGACGAATTGGCTTCGGACGACGAGTATGACCGCGGTGCGTATAACTATCGCAGGCATGGAGGGAGTGATAATGAGGAGTGGGATGAGGATACGGGGGCGTATAGTGGGGAGGAGGAGGACGAGTATGAGCGGACAATGAACCCGTGGAAGTCGAGGGTGCCGAGTCAGGCTGCGAAGGTTGGGGGTGGGGATGATGATGAGGACAGCGAGTAGGAGTGTCGTTATCGCTTGGTTTGAGAATTGCTTAGCGATCGCTGGAGCGATTTGCGGAGGCAGGTGGAAGCTTGGGGCGTGTGTAGGATAGTAATGATACCCATAGTTTGAGCGATTTGCATGACAGCATGACATAAACATGACTTCTCAGCTCTCGGTACCTGCCTGATCGTACGACTCATGAATCTACGAACACTGACCTTTGAGCGCTACAGGCCTGCTGTAGCTACCTTGCATCTTGCATCTACTGATCGTACACTCCACCGCCTCAATCTCACGCACTATCGCTCCTCTTTACCGCCGTCCGGGTCTCTTGGGCCTGGCAAATCCTCCGCCCGCTGGCTTAGGCTCTGCAGCACCGCCATCCTGCGCTTGCTCCGCTTTCGAAGAACCGAAGACATCCGCCGTCAGATCGCTCGGCTCAGTGGCTTCCAGTGACTTCGCAATAGTGATGCCTGCATCTCGCTCCGCCACAATTCGCGTCCATGATTTTCCAGTAGAGTAAATCATGCGCTCCTTGATCTTCGAGCTCGACGGGCAGGTATATATAAACAGGATCTCTGGCTCTGATCCTGAAGAAGCTGAGGGCGAGCTGTAGAAGCTATACCGTGGCTCGCTTGCTGCAATCGCATTCGCGACGTTTGCTGGGTCCACGCCGTCGGTCGAGGAGTCCAACGTGAGAATCTCGTTCGGTAACTGGTACTTCAACTGCACCAGCGTCCCTCTACACCCTTCCTCTTTCAAACTCCCCAGAGCTTCAATAACACCCTCACCAGTCTTAACGTCCATACGTCCAGCTACATGTCCTCTCCGTCCACTCGTGCCCATACTTTCCGCGGCCTCTGCATCTTTCACGCCTTTCAGTCCGCTCTCTTCTTCGGTGAGAGGTGCATCTAGAGCGGTATGAGCTTCATGTTTCTTCCACCCCTCCGCCGTAAGCTCCTCAGCTTCTGTCGTAAAGATCTGCTGTCTAAACCGCTCTAATCCGAGTTCGCGAGCAAGTGTTAAGCGGGTAGAGGCGAAGAGCATTTTTTGCCGGACGGGCGCGGCGTTGGGGACATATGTTACTGCTGCGTAGCCATCTGCTTCTCCCGCATGTGTCTTCAGTAGGACATATGCGGCTCGTTGGTGCGTGAGGTGTTGTTGTAGTTGGTCGAGGTCATCTTCGAAGCGGCTGCTTTGCGCTGGGATGGTGGTGGAGGGGACTATCTTTTCGTTTTCGATGGATGCGATGACTGCGCGCTGGTCGGTGGAGGAGACCAGGGTGTTGAAGGCATCTTGGAGCTCTTGGGAGGCTGAGATTCCGGACTGCATTTTTTGGGAGTAGCTGTTGAGGTGTGCTGGAGTTGTGCTTCGAGGTCGCGATGCCGAAATCGGCTTGCTGGATTGGGAGGCGGCTACGTCACTGCTTGTGCTGACGACGAGGTGTCGCAGCGCAGCCTTCCTGTCACGAAGACTTGGTACTCTCGACTGATTGACGTGGAGATGATTGACTAGGTTGTAGAGCGCGGCAACAGCAGCGCCAGCTTGACAATGTAGGAAGGCACGACAAGGCTAGCTTCGAGTGAGTACGTACCACGCCGAGGTCTGTGAGGGACAGCTCCACTTATTGCACCCTTTTCTATTCCGCGCTCTTCTCTCGTACAGTCATGGATTAGTAAAGGAGACACACAGACTCTCTTTCAACCCAACTTCAACAAGACCGACGACAGCCTGGACCGAAATTCGCCATCATGGATTTCATAGTAGGCTCCTTCAACCACGACCTCTACACCTTCCGCCTCGAGCCCCCATCATCCAGCAGTAGCAAGGGTAAACTCTTCCTCATCCGTCCAACGCCATCCATAGGCGGCCACTCCTGGCTCGCCCTCTCCCGCAAAAAGGACTTCCTCTACTGCACCGCCTGGACTAAACCCCAACCCTCCATCGCTAGCTACGCGATCAAGCATTCCGGCCGCGAGATCCAGTTCCTGAACGCGAAACCAATCAAAGCACTCAGCGGCTACGTCTGCTGCTCCAACCGCCACATCTTCACCGTAGGCGGACCAACAGGCGAAGTCTTCTCCATAGCCGGGGATGGGAGTATAGGTGACCTCGTCCAGGAACTAGACTTCGTTGATCCAGAGGGTGTCAATGCATCAGAGCAACGGGGTAGTGTTCCTCATGGTGATTTTGGCGGGTTGAGGCATGGTGCTCATAGCGTGGATTTGTCCCCTGATGGGAGGAGTCTATATGTAGCGGATATTGGAAGGAATTGTATCTGGACTTACTCCATCGACCCAAAAGCAATCTACGGCGAGCCTCCACTCAAACTAGCTTCCAAGCATATATCGCCGAGAGCAGGAGACGGACCACGACATACCTGGCCCCATCCCAATGGCAAGATCTTGTATAGCCTGCAGGAACACACCAGTATGGTGGACCTATTCTCGATAGCCGATGATGGTGTGACGCTCCAACACCATTCCGGAGTGAAAATCATACCCGCAGACAAAGATCCGAAGCAATACTGGGCAGATGAAGTCCGTCTCTCAACCGGGCCGGATAAGGAGAAACCTAAGTATATGTACGCTTCCACTCGCGGTCTCAAACCCGAGACGAAAGGCTACGTCGCTGTCTTCTCCCTCAAGGAAGACGGGACGCTGGAGAAGGAGGAAGCAATCGATATCTGGGAGACGCCTACGAGTGGTGGCATCGCTAATGCTATTGAACCTGCTCCTTGGCAAAAGGGGCAGAAGGAAGGGGATGTGGAGTATTTGGCTATGACGGATAGTGAAGAGGGGTGGGTGTTTATGCTTGGGTTTGATGGGAGGAAGATTAGGGAGGTTGCGAGGTTGAGTTTGGGGAAGACGGAGGAGGGAGAGGTTGTTCAGAGTGCTACTGCTGTGTGGCTTTGAAAGCAGTCTAATCTGCATGCTCATTGTGTGGAATACCACGACGTATGACACCCTGACAGTACATACTGACTGCCGCTCAAAGCGACCACTACTCAAGCTCCGTCTGCGAAATGCATTGAAGCTACCAGCCCAACCAAACCTCACGCCGTTCTCCTGTGTCTCTTCCCGGCTTCCACTCCATGCACATTCCCGCACGAGCGTGTCTCTGAACCAGGATGCCAAATCGTTTGTCAAGCCTGCGGATTTCGGTCCTCGAGCCCACAAGCCATTTTGTGGCTTCGCGGCTTCGCCGACCGTACCCATGCCGTTCCCGCGAATGTGCAACCTCAATGGCCGTTGTCAGTCGCCACCCTCTACCTCATCCTCTTTTGATATCACCGCTCCCTCTGCGAAGCCGCGAAGTAGATCCGCCATTGCTGTCTCTGAAATTTCACGGCCTCTCTCGACGAAGAATTCGATCTGTGGATGGCCGCGAAACTTAGACTGACACAAGGCCTCAGTGATTGGGTCCGCCTCTCCATCACCCATGTCACTGAAACACAACAAGAAGTTTGTCACCTCCGGAGGCGCTCTTGGTGTAGTGCTCAAATCTCGGAGCACCGTCTGACACATATTGGTGTACTCGGCAACTGGTCCACCTTTGAAAAATGTGCTCTTAGACGCCATATAGATCCCGAGACTCAGAGACCGGACGTGCGGCAGCCAGACACACTCGTTGACTGAGTCGTGCATGTGGTAGTGAGCCTTGCTAGGCGTTGACTTCGTCCAGTTGAGCAACTGAACTCGGGGAGTAATGTTTCTGTACAGAATCGGCGCTGCTTCGCGGCTGATAAGAGTGCAAGTCCCCAGAAGAGCCGTCAGATGGTGGTACGTGGTAGTGGTCTTCCCATAGATCGGGTGGCCGGGAACGAAGGCCATTATGTAATGAATCTCCTCATCGAAGACGAAGTCGTAGATGCGCAGGCGGAGCTCTGGAGGGAGCTCGACGAGGTAGCAAGGCTGAATGGGTGACAGGGTCTGAGTGGCCTGCATGGTTTGTATTGTGCGCTTGTTCGACAGATGTGAGGATGTCGTGGTCGGCACCGTATCCATCGGCCTGTTCTCCGAGCGGGCGGTCGTGCGCATCCTGATGTATGGGTAGATAAATGAAGGTGCTTGATCCTTGAGATGGAGAGGAAGTTTACGAAGAAATGTGTTGAAGTACTTGTATGTCACAAGTTGAGCTAGTAAAAGAGTGACGTCAAGCTCGCTCCGCATGTGATAGGCGGGTTATTCACTTACTTCCTCCGTGATTCGCTTCTCTCTGCAGATTACCGTACTCGTTTCTAAAGCTGCAGGCTGAGGTCCTTGTAGGGTCACAGGTCTGCTCGTGGCTTTGCGGGAGGTAGTCGCCGTTCGGAATCCGAAACCAACATCCGGGACCAACAGAGAGGAACTCCGAAGACGAAAGGTAGGCAGATGCGGGAGCCACACAATCGGGGTAGAAGAGCAGCAAGTAAGCAGAGCGCGAGCAGGCTGCAGGAACCCGCCGAGTAACCAGCAACAACAACGAGAGTAGTTGAAGGATGCAGGTCAGCCGCAGGCTTCGATGAGTCAATGAAGACTCCGGCTCGTCAGCCTTGACTCGCAGATATGATGAGGCATACGAGAATTTGGGGACAACGACTACGCAATCGCCGCTGCGATTTTGCGGCTGGAAGACAAGGAACTGGACTTATAACTAAGATCTAGCAGTATCCATTCCGACTCTTCCTCATGCCTGAACGGCCGAGGATTAAACCCTGCCTTTACCCTCCACGATAGCCACCGGGCCGTCGTAAATCTTTCGAGCATGTGTGAAATACAAGAGACTGCCAGAGCCCATCAAGCCCACGAACAGCACACAAGCCCAGTTGAAGTTCTCTGCTGTAATGTCGTATGCATTAGGCCAGAAGCTCCAGAAGAAAGACCAGACAGCGTAGCAAAGAGCGCAAGCGTTGATCGGAAGCCCAGCACGCCCAAGCGACCAGCGAGCGGGGGGTAGGTGTTGCTTTCTGACTCGTCTGATCAATACGCAAGTGATCGACACGAGGTAGGTAGCCATTAGGGCGACCGTAGACAGGGAGAGCAAAGTGTTGAAGGCCGCCGTACTGCCGATGTTGATGAGGGAGACGATGCAAGTGAATAGGACAGTGAAGATGATGGAGTTGAGTGGCACATGCCAGGTCGGATGAACCTGTGATAAATCGTCGAGTCAGCGTTCCGTTAGCGTCGACTATCGTATCACAGCTGCTTGCCTTGCCTATCCAGGAGGAAAATGGAAGGCCATTGTCACGGGCAAAGGCGAAAGTTTAGCGGGAGGTCGACGCCATGGAGCTAATCGTAATCATGGCCAGGAGAAGCAAGATGACAACAGTCATTCCTGTCGTCCCGCTGCTGCTGTCGGTCGCTTGTCGGAATACCTAAATGAATGGGTAACCGGTCGGGTCGCTCGTGGCATCTTTCAAGTCAATGATGCAGAAGAGGTATGAAATCACCATGCCGAAGGTGAATGGAATGTTGAGAAAGAATGACCACACCATGCTACGAGGCACCACAACGCCAGCCTGTTCAACCTCTTCGGCCATGTGAGCGACGCTATCCGATCTTGTGATGTGTCAGCCTCTCACATTGCATACTTTGTGTAGCATCATGTCAATTACCCAGAACACTGTTCATTGCGCTCACTTGACCAACCAATGTTGCCCATGCCAAGGTCGGCCATCCAGCGCCATTTTCGCTGAAAGTAAGAAAGACTTTGCTCGGGTTCGTCTTTGGCGCCAAGACCAGAAGGATAATGACCATCGGGAAAAAGGCGAGAAAGTGGCTGGCAACGAAGATACCTTCCGCAAGCGGAAGGTGTTTTACGCCAAAGATGTTGATGAGTCCGATCCCAATCACAGAGGCGAAGATCAGTAAGGTGGCCTGCCAGCTTGTGGCGGTATCTGCGTCATTGTTGATGATGACCAAGGACTGAATAACGCTGCCAACAAGGTAACAATCTAGGGCGACGATGCTCTGCCACGAGATGGTGGAAAGCCAGCCTGCATGCGACTCGTCGAGTCAGCCAATTTCGACAGAAGAGCATAATGAGGCAGCGCCTTACCGGCGAGATAACTCAGCAACTTCTGACAGCTCGGAGGCGCAAATTCGGAAACCCAATGATACTGTCCCCCAGCCGTCGGGGCCATGGAACTCATCTCGGCCAAGGAGAGCACGATGAAAGTCTGACCCACGTAAGACCAGCACAGCGACCAGAAGAGTCCGGCGGAGCCACCGGCAACGAGAGCTGGTGTGTTCGACGTCAAGAGGAATTCCCAGGTGCCCATTACGCAGCAAGTAAACCCGACAGCCGTTAGGAAGCGGAAGTTCCTTCTGAACACCTGCTTCTTCCCCATGCGTCGCATATCGCGTTGATCATTGGCCGTAAACCCTTCCATTGCGACTTGGTTGAGATCATCCCACTCGCCAGAGGCAAGGGGTGTCTCTTGGGTCATCTTATGATCATGTTCCGGAGGCCCAGTGCCAACAGCGGTCGTGACGTCCTTCGCCATGCCGAAGGCTGGTGCGTGTTCGGTAGACATGGAGTAGGTCGAGGGCACTAGAGGCAAGTCTTTGAGACCCTTCGGATGGTGAGTGATAAGGAAAACTGGCAAGATTAATGACCTCTAGGGCTTCCGCAACCCCACGCTGTCTCGACCTGGAGATCGGGTACCTTTGCATAGGTGTGACCGTGTGTAATCCGGGAAGCATGCAACACCGCCGCACTAGTGGTTGCCCTGCATCAGCGCCAGCATATGCAATCGTCGACTCGCATCTGGCTTCCTCGCACCGCATAATGCAATCTATCGCCTGCAGCACGTTCTGTCTTCGCTGGAAACAGAGGCGCAGAGCACAAGTATTCCGGGATTCCCGGTCGTCTCATCGAGAGCAACAGTGTCAACACGTCGTTGAGATCACGAACTGCATCCAGCTTAAGAACCAGGGCTTGTGCAAAACATTTCAGGTAAGCATATCTGGATTTTTCGCGACAAGCTTGCTCTGGGATCGCTCTCACCCACTACCACACAAGCCCACCATACCTCCTCGTCTTATCCCCGGCTTGCCGGCGCGCCGCATCCGCATAGAATTCAGCACCCTACATTAACACCCCTCTGCTCAAACCCTTCCGTCTCACCCACCGTATTCCCTCCCACGAATACACCACCCTGACCCACGCCCTCCACCTCCCCATCTTCCGTCTCCTCTTCCCCATCAAGCTTACAGACGCCCTCCTCGGTGCCGAAAACCCTAAGCTTATTCCCATAAACCCTCCAAAAGTCACTGCCCAATCTAGGCATCCCACCCGGAAACGTAAGATCCGAAGCCGGATCGTGATACCTATGCTTCAAGTTCTTGGGATCGTACACGAAAGGATCGTTAGGATCTTCGGTGTTGTTGGCAGGGACCGTGGGGTCCCCTCGTCGCTTCCAGGCGGCGCCGGGGATGGAGGGGGTGAAACCTTCTTCAATTGTGGTGCCGTTGGTGGAGGGAGCAGGGTCGCTGGGCGGTGAGGTGATTTTGAGATTAGATACGCCGTTTGTGAGGACGGTGTCGTGACTGGCGTCGACATACGCCCCTTCCCGCTCAAGCTTACTGCTGAGTTTCACCGCAATCTGCGCGGTAAGGTAGCTATCATACCCTGCTTCATGGAAAGCCTCAACGTCCGCGTACTTCTGATGCATCTCATCCGCCTCAACCACAGGCGTCTGCTCATAGCTCATCTGCTCCGCAATCTGTTCCAATGAAGAAGCAGGATTGATGTCGCCGCAGTTGTGCGTAGACATGTATTTCGTGTCGACGATGACCGGCCAGAGATGGTGTAGCTTGCGTTGGAACTCCTCGACGGTAGGCGGCAGAGCACCGATGAAGGTCCGGTAGATGTATAGAAGATCGAGAAAGCAGTTGTGACCAACGATCATGCGTGGGTTCCCACGCATCAGCTGCTCCGCCCGATGGAACTGCGCCTTGTACTCATCGATATCCGCAAAGACTTGCTCGCCCGTCACTGAATCTCTGGCGCACTCACGGAGATCGAGTCGGGTGATATCGTTTCCGAGAAGAGCCTCAATAACCCATCGGAAACCCTTCTGCCGACCGATCCGCTCACTACTCTCCCTCTTCCTCTGGGTCGCGATCTTATCTTCGCGTTCCTTGTCGAAGCGAACGACTTGGACGAAACCCCTCTTACTCACCGTAACGAGATCCGGAAACTCGGCGCGAACTAATTGGTGCACCAGCCTCTTCTCGAACCTCGACAGCTCCTTCGGTGCGTCACCATCCTCCAGAATCTCGGCTCCCACGGGAGCGATGTTGACGTAGTCCATAGCCTCGTAGTTCGGATGCTCTCTCCACGCATTGATTTCTGAGCGTATGCGCTCGAGGAAGGCCAGGGATTCAACTTCAGTAGGCTTGATCTGAATATCCGCCATCGCAGATTTATCCTGCCGCTTCGCATGCTTCTCCCTCGCTTCCCGGCTTTCATCTCTACTCAAATACGGCACTCCATCCCGGAAAGGCTTGCCGATGTCAAATCCCACCTTCAGCAGAAATTCAGCGGCACCAGATTGGAAACTGAAGATACGCTCCACATCCAGCCCTCGCTCGGCGATGATAGGTGAGAGGTCGAAGTTGTATGGTTTGAGGACGTATTTGCCATTCGCCACATCCTGCGTAACACACGTAATGCCGATCTGCAGGATCTGATAGCGTTCGGCGGCTTCCTTGGTCTCGAGATATCGTTGCTGTAGAGTTGGTTTCCCGGTGTTGATGGTGCCTTTTGAGGGTACGCCGGAGAGCTCGAGGTCGATGGCTACGAAGTGCGATTCGGAGATGTCGGTAAGGATGTCTAGGAGGAGAGGGTAGAAGGAGATTTTGTCGACTTCCATCTTGGCGCTGTTGTGTATGCTGAGGGTTTGTTTTGGGATTGAAAGAGATGTTGATGTTTTGAGGATGTTGAAATTAGGCAGAAAGTTTCTTATGCGTCGAAGAATGGATGAGCCGAAAGGGGAAGGAGCGGTCGACGATGATGTTTGCTCAACTTTCGCATCGTCGCCGGAATTTATGTACCTGGGAGACGGAAGGCCGCGTGATGCACTCAGCCGACGCACATGAGTTCGTGATATGCCAGTACCGTTTGCTGCAGCAGTGAAGCACCGAGAGAAGCGCAAGTGATGGCTTCTTGGAGCAGTATGCGCTCTCACAGTGGCAGCATATCGCATGTGTCTGGATCTCACTTCCAGGCCGGTCTGTACACTCCGTGTAGACCGAGATACACTGCGTGGCACGCCAAATAGCACCTGTAGCAGTGAAGGCAAACATGTTCAGACGCGTCTTCGCGTAAGTGCTCTGCTTGACAGTGTCCCGTCTCGCGGCAGCCTCGGCTATGAACAGGGATTGGATCACCGACCTGCCATGCCTGCGACAACCAGCCATCGTCACACCTCACTCCATTCTCCATATCCATCCCAATTGACTGAGCGCTCGCCGCAGCATCGTCGGAACGATGGCAGCCACGGAAACTTTGACACACGGCAACAACGGTCTCTCCGACTCAGCCTACCTCTCCTCCTCCCTCAGCAACCTCTCCCGCTCCCGCTCCACCAACTCCCTCATCGTCCGGACTTATAAGCAAGCTACGCAGTTGTATCTGACGAAGAGGTTTAAGGAGGCATTGGAGGTGCTTGAGCCAATCATCTCGCCGCAACAACAGAATGGCGGGACGACGAATGGGCATACGAATGGGGAGAATGCAGGTGGTGGGAGTGCAGCACCAGTCGCGCAAAGCAGCAAGACTACGCGAACGAAAGTATGGGTGTTCTATCTGAGCTTGTTGCACGCTATCATTGATCTGGGTCCGGAAGAAGGGAAGTTGGCCTTTGGGTCTACGAGGTGGAGACAGCTTGCTTCCAAGGCGAGAGATGGGGTAGTATGGGAGGAGGTTGTGCAAGCCGGGTACGGCGGTGTAGAAGGAGAAGTAGACGGCGACGTGGTCGTCAATCTCGCCACACTACTATTGGGACATATGAACCCCCAACACCTCAACCAGCGGCGCCTTGAAGGCTGGCTAGCAACCAGCGACATGGCAGCAGGCGGAAACGGGCATGTGAGCTTCGCAGACGGCACAATGTCTCCGGGACCGAATGGCAACTCTACGCCTAAGGCTCTCGCTACAAGACAGAAGATCTTGGAGCTCTATGCCCTGCACGTACTTCCCGCGAACGAGGAGTGGGAGTACGCGCAGCAGTTCATCGAGATGAATGATTCATTGGATGAAGAGAGGAAGGAGGCTTTCTTGCACGCTTTGCAGCAGTTGCGAGAGGAGAAAGATGGGACGGCGCAGAGGGAGAGAGAGTTGGCGGAGCAGAGGGAGCGGGAGATGGCTAGAGAGGAGCAAAGGAAGCAGGATGAGGCGAAGAAGGCGGAGGAAGCGCGACAAGCGGAGGAGAAGCGGAAGAGTGACGAGAGGGATAAGGCGAAAGCAAACAGCGTCAAGAGCGACGCCTCCACCTCATCGAGGCCACCCGCCCCAAGTGCAACCGCCAAACCGACATCAAACGGACAGCATTCCAAACCCGCCTCCCGGCAACCCTCGAAAGCGCAGAAGAAGCCTCCAGCACCTCCCCCAACCCTCTATACCCGCGCCTCTTCTATCCTGAACAACCTCCAGTACAGCATTATGCAGGTGAGTAGGAGTATGTACGGTGGCAACATCTCTTTCGGGATGATGCGGTTACTGCTTTTCCTGTTTGCTTTCCTCATGATAGTAGCGAGAAGAGATCTGCGGATTAGGATCAGACGAGGTGTGGAGGAGGGCTGGGTGAAGGTGAAGAGGACTGTGGGGATGGGGGTAAAGGTTAGTTATATTTGATGAGCGTCATGAGTGTAAAGCTATCTTCTACCTTCGGACTGCTTGCGCCAGCCTCAGCATTCATACCGCAGGCTCTGGTTACGATGGCGTGAGGTAGCGCCGTCCTCGCCGCCTTGTCGTACATCCTGAAGTCGCCGATCCTGGTCCTGACGAGACACGACCATCCTCAACGACTCCAGCTCCCGCCCAAGTACTTCGCCAGCTCGTCCAAAGCCTGCCTCGCCTCCTCGCTGATCCGGAAGTCAGGCAACCGAACCCTAACACCAGCCTTGCACTGCAACTTCCTCAACGCCGCAAGCACCGCCCCCATCTCCTCTTCCTCCGCGCTCGGCGAAATACTCACCTGGAGCATGGGAACCTCTAGCTCACGTTCCGCTCTTGTGCCGAGCATCGAGAAGGTTCTTGTGATGACCTTGCCAAAGTCCGCTGCCGGCATGTTGTTCCAGGACAGACTTCGTCGGTTGTAGTGGACGGAGATAGATGCACGAGACAGATGACGAAAGAAGTGGCAGTCGCTTAGCGCTCCGAGGAAGGTCTGGTAGGGACGGCAAGATGAGCCGCAGCCCCAGTTGTAGAAGTGGAGTGCAAAAGTGGTTGCGGCATACAGGATTGGCTCGACTTCGCGATGGATGAGCTTGCATGCGAGCAATAGCGCAATCGGCGATGCTCCGGTGGGGTTGGCAGAGTCGGGGACGTAGAGGCTGTAGTCGGGCTCGATCTCGAAGCTCTTGCAAGGGGCGAGGTCGGCGTAGAGGAAGTGGTAGATTCGGAGACGGAGCTCTGGTGGGATGTCGAGGAGGTAGGAGCTCATCTCCGGCGTATCGTTGTCCATCGTAGGTGGTGCGATGTTGATGCGGCTCTGAAGGCAAATTTGGTAGGCAATACTGCGAAATCTGGTACTAACGGAATACTTCCACGGTGGCTCGTGCGCAGAAGCTGTCACATGCAAGTCAATACGTCCGAAGTTACAACAGAGGTTGCCGCTCATTCCATACAACACGGATACCTGCAAGCCTACGACTCTACGAGAATCAGAATCAAAAACTCTACGTTATAGACAGAAGACGACCACCCTCTACGGAGCTCAGACTGTTACTTGTACTATCCCACGGAAAGAAACCCTCGAAAGTCGTTTGCTAGGCAATGCAGTGACACTGCTGGATTAATGACTGTTGGGGATGCGGGCGGGCGAGACCGTATGACTCCGTCCCTCACTCGCCCTCAACTTCACCACCAAGGCTCCTCGCCAGCTCTCCATAAGCTTCCAGCGACTTCATGTATCTCGCCTCAGGAGACGGGCGAACTCTGACGCCAGGCTTGCACTTCACGCCCTTCAAAACCGCCGCCAACAGTCTCCAATCCGAGCTCGAAGTCTCCGGCACATTGAAGCTGAGCGTTTGCATCTGCAGCAGACCCTTGCACTCTGCTCCGACAACCGACAAAGTCTCTCCCAAAAGCTGTCTGAATCCCAGGGCTCGGTCCGTTCTTGCGGTTTTCGTTTCGGTGGTGAGGGGAACTTCAATAGCTACATGTACGCGATTGATGTGTCGTAGGAATCTGTAGCAGGAGCGTAAGTCGCTGAGATACCACGGGCCCTGACGCCCGTCGTGCGAATGGTCGCCGCCGCCCCAGTTGGAGAAGCGGACGTCGCAGCTCGATGCATGGTACAAGACTGGTTCGGCCTCGCGGTACACGAGCTTGCAAGTCCGGATGAGAGCAGCGGTATTTGCCTTGCTGGATTTGGTTGGGCGGTGCACGTAGACGGTGGGTCTGATGGCGTTGTAGCCGATTTGAAGGACTGCGAATGGCGACAGGGAGGTGTAGAGGAGTTCGTAGATGCGCACACGCATTTCGGGCGGGAGATCGAGGAGACGGCTGGCCGCTACCTTTACTTCCATCTCGTGATGGATGGTGTGGATGAGGGGCATCTGCGATGGAGGATTGATGCAAATTCGGAAGCCTTCTTCTTTGAGGATGGCTATACTGGTAGCGTGACCTTTCGGAAGCCAAAACGTCTGGATGGAAGTACGGGTTGAAGTTCCGAGAAGTCGAACGGCAGGTCTTTGCGACCCGGTTCTGTGGTCACGACACTCGCATAAAAGCTTGGCGGATACGCTAGTGCGCGGTTGCCTTCTCCGTTCCTGGTAGCGACGCATCGTTATTATTTTCAACTGCCCACACCGAACATCGACATCTTCTCCATCACTGCCATCGCCTTCTCAACATGGCGGTCGTCACCACACCCTCCGATACGGGCGACCCGTCACCGCCAACGAGGTGCCATCTGCTGGAGATACCACCAGAGCTTCGACTAAAGATCTACGACTTCGTCTACGCCGCCCACAAGCCTACTGCTTATTTCCGCATCGATAACGACCAGCACGTAACACGACGCCCTTCAGCCTTGCACACGTACGATCCCTGTACGACTGGACTTCTTACAGCCTGCAAGCTAGTATACATCGACGCACAATCGACATTCAACAGTCACTCGGAGTCCAGCATCGGCATCTTCAATTGGACATTCCAAGATCCACTCGGGCGATCACTTGGACCGTTAGATCAGTGTCACTTTCTCCGCACAATGGGCACCGTCCATTTGACCCTTGCGGTCAGTGTTGGGTCGGCACGTCAAGTCAGCACTCACGTATACGTCAAGCTCTTGGAGAACCTGGTGGCTATGCTCGGTGCAGGTAACAGGCTGCCTTTGACAGTTCCACACCTCACGATCGATATGCTTTTCGGGCTCAAGCCGGAAGATGCGCAAGCCATCCTCGGAACGCTGAAGCGCTTGCGGTGCAAGCCTGGGATGAGGCTTCACCTACGGCAGAAAGCATGCGAGCAGGATGTGAATGAGCTACTTGAGCAGACAGGTGGGAAGCTGGCGGATGCGAATGCGGGAATGGGATACTGAGATCATGAGTGTTGGGTGATGCCCACAGCACGTGTGGAAAGAGAAGGTTTGGTCGACTCAAAGCCATCACTCATGAGGCAAGTGGGTGAATGGCTCATCTGTCACATGAACACCACGTCATGTCACATGAATGGCTGTTATGTCACATGCAGAGAAGGTTTGACGTCACTTCAGACTTTGATTTGACATGCAAATATTTCAATACGCTTCTTCCCCAACCTTCTCTCCATCCTGATAATCAAGCAACTTCAGCCACCCATACACCGGCGTGAGCAGGAGCGACCGCCGGGAGAGACACTGCTCGCCCAATAACACGTCACTGCATTGCGCTTTGCGCACCAGCCCCTGTCGCTGCCACCCCGCTACCCATGAGCTCCAGGACAGGCCGATGCATATAAGTCAACCATGACATTATCACATCTCTCTCCCTCTCTCTCCAGCACAATGCAAATCCAGAAGAGCGCTCACACTATGCCACCAGTCCAGCCTTACTATCTGCTGGAGCTGCCACCGGAGCTCCGTCTGCGCATATACGACTTCATCTTCGACAAGCAGCTGGAATGTAGAGTGAACATTGTGATCGACACCATCTACTACAACAAAACTAGTGTTCCCATTGCCCTGCTGTCAACCTGTCGTCTCATCAACCAAGAAGCAACACCTATGTTGTACAAAACCGTCAGCTCTCGGATAAGGCTGTTCAACTGGACGCAAAACTATTGGCGAATCCCAGGTCAAAAGTTCGGAACCCTCAATACTTGCCGCTGGCTGCAGCATATCCAGGCCTTGGAGCTGGCTATCTCCATGGCTTCTTCTCGAAGCATCTACTTTCGAGGGACGTCCATCGCCGCATTCACCACACTGCTTCACGTCTTCCTCGGGAAGCTGACTACGCAAGAGAAAAGGCCGGTACTGAAGGAGGTCCGCTTCTGTTTCAACGTGGTGGATGAGGGAGAAGCAGATCCGATTGCCCGAGCTTTGTGCCAACACAAGTTCCGTGGCCATCCAAGGGTCTCTATAGTTGGCGGCGACGGCGACGAGATTTCGGCGAAAGCGATGGAGATTATGCGGAAGAACCTTGCGGAGGGAGCGATAATGTCGGAGGAAGAGGAGGAGGAGGACGAGGAGGACGACGGCTAGTGAGGACCGTTCGATGGTAGCAACATAGGGTGGGAAGGGGACGAACCGGATCGTGGGCTCGCGAGGACCGAAGCTCGCAGTCTTCGCGGCTATATCTGCACGCTGATGCGGAGATGCGCTGGTGTAGAGATTTACAAAAGAGGGAAGTATACACGAATGGCGCCAACGTGTCGGTATTTGTGTGAGGGCAAATAACGTCGCTCCGTGCTACCGGCTCGACTTCTCACAACAGCGATTACTTACTTGTAGGAAGGACGGTCCATATCGAGCGGCAGGATCACTACGCAGCTACTTCATGCTGCATAGCTCGCTATCGGTCCTATCAATCGACTGGTTAGGTGACAGACAGAGACAAGCAAAGAGTCTTCTACATTATCCGTAGCTGCTAAGTGATGTTCTTGGTCGTCTGCAGTATACTTTACATCGTAAGAACCTGGACAACGTCCGTCAAAGACAGCCCAGCATCCTCTGATAGCGGAGAAATCTGGGCAATACCTATATCACATCTACAATCTGTCGAACTGCGAAGGTCTTGGCTGTGTGTCGACTTTTGCTCTAATCGAACGAGCCGTCGAAATGTAACATCCAGATTGGTGTAGCCGGGGTATTTACACCTAAATCGGCGTATCCGTCAAACGCTAGCTGTTTCGAGACTGTATACTCCAAGACGAAACCTTCGCCACCATTTCAACTCCCTGACCTTCAAATGTTCCATCTCCTGTACAAGGTCCTGACTTCGTGCTTCATCATTCCACCGCATCAACGTGATGTTGACGTGTTTGGCCGGGCGGGCTGGCCGCAGATCTGCTGCACCTGCAGTAGCGCGGCACAGCCTCAGCCGCAGCACGTATGTACATATCTAACACACGGTCCTGGATGGACACTCCCTTGATCTCCTCAACTTCGCCAGACACCCACCTTCATTAGTTGCGACGAGTGCACGACCTCTAATGACATAGCTGTGATACTGCGCCTGCCGGCGACTTTCACCTGGACTGCCGGCCGACGACAGGATGGCCGACCCTCTCTCCACGACTGGCCTGGTTTTGCAGGTTGCAACACTGCTGAAGCAATTATATGACTATGGGAAAGTGGTCAAAAGAGCCCAGAAAGAGGTCTTATCGCTCCGCAGTGAGCTCTATGCGCTCAAGGGCGTTCTCGAGGACATTGATGCCGGTCAAGATGCGTCCGGCGCAAGACCTACCAGGCAGGAGCTAGCAGAGACGACATTAGCAGCCTCTGAGCTGGTCACGGAGCTGTCTGGAAAGCTTCGCAAACAGCATTCGGTACCTGGCAGGGCTCTGCAATCCCTGAGGTGGCCTTTCGACAAGCAAGGCCATCAAGAAGTACTTAGCAAGCTAGAGAGACTGAAGTCGTGGTTTATGCTCTATCTGATGGGCGATCAGCGTCTCGCGACAGATGCATTACAAGATAGTCTGCAAGACTTGACTGTAGTTGTGCAGGATGACATCAGTGGTCTCAACAGTCAATCAGTCAGGTTTTTGAGGCTCTTGGAGCTTAGCTTGACTGCTTCGTGAGCGGTATAGATGAAGCTTGACTGACTGTTGGTGGTGTTCCTAGCAACCTTGACTGACTGGCGGTAGTTGCCGAAGCCGTATTGGTGAACTTGACTGACTGTGTGAAGGGTAGTATTTGCTCGACTGACTGCCTATTTCGGCGGTAACTTCCTAAAGCGGAACGCCCCCGAGCGCTCCGGTGGCTCCGACAAGTAACCGGACTGTCCCCGCTGTAGATCTGCGGCTTTCGCGCACCAATAGAATTACGCGATTTTTCGAGGGTTAGGGTTTGGGTAAGCTGCACCATCGCCTCCAGCACAACAACATTAAGTCTATACTATAACACAACCTATGTAAGATTAGTCAGTCAGTCAGTCAAGTTTCGACCCCCTCGAGGCCTAAACTTGACTGTCTCGTGGAGCCTAAAACTCAAGCTTGACTGACTGATTTAGTCAGTCATTCAGTCAAGCTTTGGTATACCATGCTTGAATGTTGAGACCACTGGATGACATTGCCCAACGAAGGGCGCAAGCACTCTCATCGGATCAGCAGAAGCTCCTCGAAGCCCTGGCTCCTGTTTCGCCGGACGCTGTACACAGCAAGACGTGTGGGATCTGGGAGGGTACCGACTGTGGGACATGGTTCACCGATGGCCCTTTGCAGGACTGGATTACCTGGAGAGATCAGCAGCCAAAGACCATGCTACTCACGGGCAAGTCAGGCTCAGGTAAGACTGCTGTGCTCTCTCGAGCTGTAGAATATGCAGCACAAAACAGAAGCGCTGGGAGCAGGATGGTAGTTGCCAAACACTACTGCACTTACAGTGACGCAACATCACAAAAGGTCAAGAGCGTTCTGGGTTCTTGGGTTGCGCAGATTTCGCAACTAGTGCCGTCTGCGCCTGATGGGCTAAGTTTGGATGTCAGTAAGGCGGCCCGGATCACAGTGGAGCAGCTCGAAGCTCGCATCCTGGCCGCGGCAGGTGTGACAGATCGGATTCTGTTGACTGTGGACGCTCTCAATGAGAGTTCGGAGAGCGCAAAAATCTGTCAGAGCATCGCTCGTTTGACTGGAAACGGCAGCCTTCGGTGTCTCGCCAGTACGACACCGCACTTCAGCAGCTTAACACATGAGGGATGTTCTTACCATCATGTAGACATGTCAGCGGATACCTTGCGTCCGGATATGCGGGAGTACATACAGGGGGAGGTCGCGAAACACGAAGTGCTTCAAGGCATATCCTTCGCCAAGCTGCTCGATTCTCTGCTTCCACGCGCAGATGGCATGTTCCGCTGGCTTGAGTGCCAAATGCAGTACCTAGCAAGCCAAGCGACTACGAGACATGCGCTCCGGGCACTGGAGAGACTCCCAGGCGACTTGAACGACACCTACACTTCCATTTTGCAACGAGCACCAGATTCTACGAGACCACTAGTGAAGAAGGCGCTTACGTGGCTGGCTTTCTCACACAGACCACCGACGCTTTCGGAACTGAACGAAGCCGTGGTAGTGGAGGAAGATGACGACGATATGGATGGACTTTGCCGCATCCGACCAGTCGACCTCCTACTAACATTGTGCCAAGGTCTTATCGACTGGACCCCAGCAACGTCAATCGTCACCCTGGCGCACTATTCGGTGTGGACTTATCTCACCTCAGAACACATCGCAACTTCGAGCGCTGGTTTCTTCCATTTGCCTGAGGAAACCTGCATGAGCGCTATACTTCGAAAGTGCTTGTCTTACATGCTGTTCAAACTCTTCGGTGTAGGTATTTGCGGGACCGATAAACTGTGGCAGTTCTATGAAGACTATCCTTTGCTGGATTACGCCAGCACCAGATGGCCATTGCATGCCAGCCGATGCCGCCTTGGAAAATCGGAGCTGAAACTCATCGAGATACTCTTTATGACACATTCACTGTTGCCTGGTGGCGGCAACTTCATTTTCTGGATATATACCTTGTTTCCCGAGCTTGGGCTGGACACTGTTAGAAAGGCGGAACCACTGTATTAAGCGGCCTCATATGGGCTTGCGTCGGTCGTTCAGATGTTGCTGGAGAGAGGCCATGTGGGGACAGAGGTGGGCTCCAAGACATGGTACATTGACCACAAGTGCGGACGTGGCCAGTCAACAGCTCTGCAAGTTGCTGTCTATCGAGGATACGCAGATACTGCCAGCTTGCTTCTCGAAGCTGGTGCAGACCCGAACTCCACCAGCTTCGAAGGCGACAGCTGCTTATTCTTTGCAGAGACCTGTGGCACTGATGACTGTGTCCGTGTACTGCGAAAGTATGGAGCGACGTCGAAGGAAAGGTACGATCCCCCAATGCACGTTGTTCCCTGTGGACACGAGCCACCTGAAGGATTGGTACAACCACACGGCATGGGGGAGCTCATGGAGATCGATTGGATTGAGCCTCGGGTTCCAAGCAAACAAGTTCACTATGACTGGGATGGCGTGCAGCTCCCTTATGTTGGAACGCGAGTGCATTTGGCGCTCAGGCAACAGCCGAAGGCGATGCGAGGTGGAGGATTCAGCCCCGATGACGCCGTTTCAGCATATATTGCAGGAAGGCGCCATTTTTCATGCAGCACTCGATGTCGGCTCGAACGGATATGAGGGAAGAAGCACGGTGACCTCAGATTTCATCTGCGATCATGACGGTTGTGCGAAGAGCTTTGTGCGAAAATCAGCTCTGAAATACCACCAGCGATGTCATGTGCCATATCAGGATCGAAAGCGCGACCACCGTACGCCCAACTCCCCAAACAAACACACTCACTCGATAACTGACTGCTGACTGTAGCCCTCTATAGCCGGCCCGCCAGTCTTCCACGAAGGCCAAAAAGGTTAGTCTGCCACTCCCCAATATCTCCCTCTCCTCTCCACCTCATTATACTGATTGAACAATAGGATGGAAATGCTGCAAACCCCGCGTCCTGACTCTCGACGAATTCATGACCATTCCGCCCTGCACGACGGGCAAGCACAGTACGGTTGACGGTACACCCGCCCCAGAGCCACAGCAGAATGGAGGGGATGTGGAGGCGCAGTGGGCGTTCCGGCTCGCACAGAAAGAGAAGCAGAAGCAAGAGAAGCCGCTTTCGCATCCTGCGAGAGCTCGAGCGCCATCGGGGGTTATGCATGAGAGTCGCAAATACTCCTGTCCCTGATGCAAGAGGGTCTTCGGCAGACCAGACCACCTAGCCCGGCACATCAATGCCTTACACGCACAAATTTTTGACATTTCACCGGCTTCCGTCAATCACACCGACTCGTGATAGCTCAGCTCCACGCCCACTGCATATCCCGGCTTCGTATAATAGCGTTCACCCTGGAAAGTTGAAAGCCCAAGACGGACACCAGGTCTTTCAAATTCGATACAACACGAAGCCTATTTCCACCGTTGCTCAGCCAACTTGTCAGCGTATACAAGCCTTCGACCCGTTTCACCAAGCCATATCAGACGCCAGCGTGGCCAGACTCGGTACCCTAGTGGTCTTTCGTCTTGATAGAGACGCTGCTCAGCTTGCCATATGCTCTCCGAAACTCCATCTCCAACATGTGCCAGCCTACACTCCTCCAATACTTGTATCTTCCGGAGCAACGATAAGACAGTGCCGAACCCCAATCGCATCCTTCATACCACCGCTGGTACAGCCTACTCCGATGATGCACCGTGCTAACCGCCAGAACCGGCTCAGAAGGCGCATCACATCCAGTCAGCCATCCCGTTGGCGATTGTATACGTGCCCGGTATGTCAGCCTTCAGGGGTGTCCATGAGACCTCGGCGAGCCGCACACTTGACCCACTTGCGCTCATAAACTTCCTGGAGCGTAGGGCCGATGCAGCCGCGACGGTACGACATGGTGGAATGGGCCGAAAGGCTTGCTCAGTGTTGCGAGCCGGGTAACAATAAACGAACCTTCTTCATACACTATGTACAATGCGCTAAACCAGCAGCACAGCTCCTCCTCACCTCCTACCCTAACCCCCAATGCGCCGTAAGCCCAACATACGCTTTTCCAGATCGTCTATGCGTCTGTGATACATCCATGCGAAGCATCGCCGACAACCTTAGCATACTTATACAGCGTACCCCTCTGATACTTCAAAGCCGGCGCCTTGAACTCCAATTTCCGCCTCTGCAGCTCCTCATCCTTGACATCAACCATATCAATCACCCTCTTATCCGCATCGATGCGGATGGTATCGCCATTCCTCACCAATCCAATAGGCCCGCCAGCTTGCGCTTCCGGCGTGACATGCCCGATGAGAAATCCGTGAGAGCCTCCAGAAAAGCGACCGTCGGTGATGAGGGCGATGTCGTTTCCGAGTCCAGCGCCCATGATCGCAGAAGAAGGCTTGAGCATTTCCGGCATACCGGGTCCGCCTTTAGGTCCTTCGTAGCGGATGATGACGACGGTCTTCTCGCCTTTCTTGAAGGTACCGGCTTCCATGGCCTCAATGAAGTCGTCTTCGGCGTCGAAGCAGCGGGCTTTGCCGGTGAAGACTGTGCCTTCTTTACCTGTGATCTTGCCTACGGAACCTTCTGGTGCGAGAGAACCGCGCAGGATCTGGATATGACCAGTCGACTTGATGGGTTTGTTGAAGGGCTTGATGATCTCCTGGTCTGAAGGGAAGTCTGGAGCGCTCTCGACGTTCTGGGCTAGGGTCTTGCCAGTGACTGTCATGCCTGAGCCGTCTAGGACGCCTTCTTTGAGGAGCAGCTTGACGAGAGAGGGCGTGCCGCCGATGTTGTAGAGGTCTTCGAAGACGTACTTCCCGCTTGGCTTTAGATCAGCGAGGAAAGGTGTCCGGTCGGAGACGGCTTGGAAGTCGTCGATTGTTAGGTCGATGCCGACGCTGTGGGCAATGGCAAGGAGATGAAGAACAGCGTTCGTGCTGCCACCTGTGATGTTGACAAGGACCATAGCATTCTCGAATGCTTTTCTTGTCAGTATGTCGGAGGGCCGGATGTCTTCTTTGAGGAGGTTTCGGATGGCAGGGCCTGCTGCTAAGCACTCCAAATGCTTCGCTTTGCTGTTGGCGGGATTTGTGGAAGACCCAGGGAGCGACATGCCCATGACCTCGATAATGGAGGACATGGTGTTGGCGGTGTACATCCCTCCGCAAGCGCCGCAGCCGGGTATGGCGTTGCGGATGACATCGAAGCGTTCCTCTTCGCTGATTTCGCCGGAGAGTTTTGCGCCGTATGCTTGGAAAGCGGAGACGATGTCCAGCTTGTTGTTCTTGGGTTGTACACCGCACCCTGCGCTTGTGGTGCCGCCGTAGACCATGATAGAGGGCCTGTTCACACGTCCCATGGCCATGACTACACCCGGCATGTTCTTGTCGCAGCCTGGTATACTGATGTTTGCATCATACCATTGTCCTCCCATAACCGTTTCTATGCTGTCCGCGATCAAGTCTCGTGATTGCAAGCTATACCGCATACCCTTCGTTCCCATACTTATGCCGTCGCTGACGCCTATGGTGTTGAATTGCATGCCCACCAAGCCGGCTTTCTGTACGCCTTCTTTTACTCGGTTGTTCAGATCCAGGAGATGCATATTGCAAGGGTTTCCGCTGTACCATACTGACGAGATGCCGACTTGGGGTTTAGCGAGGTCGGCTTCAGTCATACCTGTGGCGTAGAGCATGGCTTGCGAGGCTCCTTGCGCTATGGGCTGAGTGATGTGCTGTGAGACCTTGTTGAGGCCTTTGAGATCGTCGTCGACCGGTGTAGCCTGCCGTCTGGAGGCGGAGAGGGAGAAGGCTCGTCTGGTAGACTGTCAGTCATGGCTCAATCTTTCTGAGAGCATCGTAGGCGTACGTTGCGCTCCATTGCGTTCGTGAGCACCAAGCTGGGCGCACAGCACCAGCTCCTAATCGTGAGGACAGCATTGTCGTCAATGTTTTACAATACTGACATGTGCCAGCCTCGAAGTCGGGTTTGCCATTGGATGGTGACAAAAAAGGCTGGTGTGCTCGATACTTCCTGGCTGGTCGCCGCAGCACCTCCGCTGGGGTGCCAATTTGGCATCACCCAGACTCCCAGACATGCCAGACTGCACTGAGGGCAAGAGGGCACGAGGGCACTCTCCTCTCTTCGCTCGCTTTCTCGGTCACAAACATTTCTCCGACTGCATACAACGCCAGTCGTACCGGCAGGCAATACGCACGCACAATGGGAGCTATACCGCACGGAAGATCATGGCACTACAGAACTTGTTGTAGCACTGCAATGAAAGCCGGATGAATCACACCAACATGCGGTCTGACTGCATCCCTTAACCTACTGTATCCCATAAGGATATGCGACTATCACAAGCACTGGCAGACTGTACACACGCACGGAACGGAACAAGATGTCTGGAGATCTTGGCCCGCTTGCACTTGCTCCATAATCAGCAGTAATGACGACTAGCTATCGAAGCAATCTATGAATGGTACATGAGCAAGAACGAGCCTCACTGGATCCCATGACGCCCTCGGCGAGCAAGGATACTCAGTGTACTGGCAGACAATACAGACGCACAAGGGGATCCATGCTGCTTTGGAGATCACATCACGGCGAGACTCATTGTAGCACTGCACTGAGAGTCGGATGATCTACACCGACGGTCGATCCTTTGATACCTTCTGTCAGGCCGAGCGACCACAGTACCACTGGCAGACTATACAGAAGCATGAATCACCATGCGCTGTCTGGAGATCTTTGCCATGAGCAGTAACAGCAATTATTAAGCTATTGAAGCAATCTATGAGCGGTACATGAGCAAGAACGCGACAAAGAATCAACTCTTACGCTCTCAAGGCATCCGCTGTGCGATGGTATCGGACGATGCAACCACGCGCTGCTCTGCTAGCCCTTGAGAAACCTGCAGCGCTGCGCGATCGATTCTGCCTCCCATCCATAAAGCATTCGACCTGTCCTGGCCGCCATATAACGCCCATCGCAGCTCGATCGTCATCTCAAGCTCGCCCACGCTTCGATATGCTCACCCAACCCTCCGCATTACCTGATCATAGCCTTCGCTCTTCGGAGAAGTCTGTCATCACCTCATGCACACCCTTTGGCCTCAATTGCCAACGCTAGCCGCGTCATCGTCGTCCTGACCACTCTCCGCGGCCGCAGAATCTTCTTGCGCGCCGGTCTCGCCTTTCAACGCACCGACTCCAGCCGCTGCCGCTGAGATTCCCTTCGACGGCGCGAACACTAGACCTGGCAACTTAGAGGCTGGCATTGGCATCGACGGCTTGATCACTGGCTGGACAGAAGCGAGATATTTACTCAAGGCTTCGTAGTCGATGGGCTGCGCGGATACCGATGCTTGCTGAGTCGTGGCTGGAGTCGGCACGTACTGACCATGAGTCTGTGGTGGCGGCGCAGTGTCCTGGGCATCCCTAATGGACCACCTGCTGTTAGGATCGTACACGAGGCGCACGAAGAGCGAAGTCCGATCGATCCCATTTGGCGCATGCGTCTTACTCTTCGAGATGGGGCGGCGACTTGATCGACCCTTGGCGGTGTTGCTTGCGAGCGCCGGGAGGGGGATCTGGGCTACTGGCGAAGGTGGTGGGGAATCGGAGATGTCGATGACCTAAGAAGCGGAGGGTATCAGGGTCAGTGGGTGTCTCACAGAGTTTGGAATGCTTTCAGATGTCTGAAACGGCCTCCCGGCGGGTCTACCCATCAGATACGTACCTCGACGCCTGGCTTTGGCATATTCCTCGCACGCTTCTTCGCGCGCTCCTGCTCATCCCTCACCTCTTGCTCGGTCATCGATGCGCGGAGCAGGGCTTCCAGGGTCGCGAGCTCGTTCCTCGTACCCAAGTATTCATTGCTGTACGGGATTGGGGTAGATGGCTGATAGTGCTTGGGATCATCCTCCAGCCGCTTGAGATCGCGAATGAGGATCCTGATGCCGCCCGAGACGGAATGGCTGCTCTTCGGGTCGAATCCCTCTAAGTTGAGGACCTTGTTGACGTACGGGGCCGTGCAGTCGACTTGGACCTCTTTCTCGTGGCTTCGGAGGTCAGTACAGGCAACGGACGGATTACGCAGTGGCGTCACGCCGGGTTACTGGGAAAGAGACTCACCATATTCGCCAGCTTGCTCGCCAAACCTCTCGTCACCGCGGCTGGTTTCGCCATCAATCTCGCCGTCCCTCACGTCCGCCTTACGCTTGCGCGTTCCGCGCCCTTCCTTGTTGCTTCCGGTCATGATGGGCCCTTTCGACATGTTGTGATTGCGACTCAACTTTGGAGATGTTTCTGGTAGGTTTCAAAGGAAGCTGGTCGCAAGGTAAGTCGAAGCGAGGGGCATGTGGGGCGTTTCGGCCTTGGCAAAAACGAAGTGAATGTTGCATGACTCGCACGCTCTGCTGCCTAAGGTATCACCCCCGAGCCGCAGCTACTTGTTCGCTTAAGTACTTTTCAACATCCGCTTCTGCTTGAGCTTCTCCTTCTCCTTTCCTTCCTCGAAGTATCGACCCTGACAACTCGCCCGACTGAACGACGGACAGTGTGCTTAGGCCTTTCGTCGATCGGCACGGTGCGCCGTAACACGCGCTGAACCTATCGACCCTCAGCCGACACTTTGGGTACGGTTCCGAATCACACACGGTGGTGCTTGCCGTGAGTGCCACGCCGCAGGTCAATAAAGGGCCGGGCCGGGTAGCAATTGGTGGGAACCTGAGGGAGCTCTGTCAGGCGGTTCGAGAATAGGCGTTGATCTTCTACTGATGCTGCACAGCCTTGTCCGACCCCTCTTCTACCCCTTTGCACTGCCTTGTACCTAGGTTACTGTTGTCGAGCCCCCTTCGAGCCCCCCATCGGCCTTCAGCAACTGCTGGATTCCGGAGGAGGGCAAACCTCTTTCAGCTCATCATCCGCGCTTGGTTCTCAGCTAAGTTTCACATCCAACGATACGGCACGCTTCTACAACGACTACACCTGCGACTGCTATGTGACGATTGCGCTACACGGTCTGACGGGACGCTGACAGACTTGCTATTGGCGTTACATACAGCTGCATTCACTAGACACTCATCGGCGGCCGCGTTCCCGCATTCTCCGCATACGACTCACATGAAGAACACTTCTAAGTTCACCGGCAGCTCGCTTAGCGCCTTTTGTGAGCTCAAGTATTTGCACTTCGCACTTTGAGCTCGAAGCTCTTCTTCTCCTTCCTCATCATCACCACCTCCACCACTCGCTTGCTCTACCGCCAGCTGGCATTGTGCTCAGGCCTTCAGCTATCGGCACGGTGCGCGACGATAGTAGGACCAACTTTCATCGTGGCCCGAAACCAGCGCTGGACCTATCGACCCTCGGCCGACTCCTTGGGTACGGTCCTGAACCACCAGCAGGGCTCGCTGTCTTCTGATTCGGCGTTGGTCTCCGTGTGGAAACTCGAGGAGCAGTGGTGTTTGGTCGTAGGCGTCGAGTACCCCCTTTCGGTGACACTGCACTACACTGCCTTGCTGACCCTTCATCTTCTACCCCCGCCACTTGCTCGCTCTACCGCCAGCTAACATTGTGCAAACGCCTTTAGCTGTCGGCACGGTGCGCGAAGTCAGTAAGGCCAACTATCATTGTGGTCGGAAAGCCGCGCTGGACCTACAGACCTTCGGCCGATCCCTTAGGTACGGCCCTGAACCTTCGATGGCTCGCGGGACTCTGCCTAGAGCCCGGGCCGGAGATGAAAACCTGAGGAGCAGTGGTATCTGTCGTAGGCTAATTATCTTGCCTTGTACCCAGGTTACAATTGTCGAGCCCCCTTCGAGCCCCCCATCGGCTGCTTAGCACTTCCGCTGAGCACCGGAGGGGAGCCCAGCATCGCCGCACTTCTCAAGCGAAATTTGCATGGAGGACTTTGCGACAAGGGCACATGCAAAGACTGCAGCAGAAAGGCTGCTTCAAGGCGGACAGCGCAAACCGTTGTTCGGAACTCAGGCAGCAGGAGCAATGCGTGCGCCTCAACGCTAAGGTACGCCGGCAACGGTAATGAGCGCATCCTATGAACCTTCTTGAGGACAAGAGAAGGCCGCCGTTGAGACCTTCCGGTGTTGCGCTGAGAAGGCATAGCACCGGAATACCCTTTTGAACACAGCAAACCTCCAAGAAATGACACGTCTGCGATGCACATGGCCGAACAGCGTAGGGTAGGCGACGCGATAGCAGACGCTTTCCCATTATGACAAAGTGACTGCAAAGCTCGCTAAAACGCACCTCAACAATGACCACCTCCATATCAACACAACCCCCGCCCACCCCTCCCTACTCCAACGCCACGCTACCCAACCTCAACCCTCCCACACCCCTTCTCAATCTCATGCAGTCAACGCACTGCTTATCCCGAGGATCCCCATCCCCGTAAAAGCGCCCACCATACAAAGCATCTTACTATGCGTGAGGTCAAGACTCTCGCTAAACAACTGCAGCGCCACACTCGCCATGATGCCAGCCGTGATGGCAAACATAGCTCCATAAACCCCTTCACTTGGCGCCCAGTCCCCTTGGCCGGCAACCTTGAACCAGATCGCTGCTACCCCTGCCCCGAGCGGCTGGCTTAACCCTCCAAGTACGAACGAAGCAAGCATCGCTGTCAATCTGTTGTTTATAGCGAGGTATAAGGGAAGAGCCATAGCGAACCCCTCGGTGATATTGTGGATGAACAAGGCGAGGAAGACGGAGAAGCCTAGTTTGGGGTTTGCGTGGTTGGTGGCGTAGGTGATGAAGCCCTCTGGTAACTTGTGCAGGGCGATGGCTATGGAGGTTTGGAGGCCGATGGAGAGGAAGGCGTTGGTTGGGACGTGGTGGTGGTGTTTATCTGGGTGGTGGGAGGATGTGGTTTCGTTGGTGTGCACCTTATGCAGAGAGGGAGATCCGTCTGCGCCATTGGGGTTTAGGGTTGCTGAGCTTTCTTCAGAAGGTCCTTGTTCTACGTCCGTGTCGACGGTGTCGCTTGGGAGGGTTTCGGCAGCGGTATCTGAGTTACGTCTAGATTTGGGCGGAGACGGTCGTGGTTCTTCTGCTATGCCATCCAGTAATGGCGTAGACTCCGTAGGCGGCAAGACAGACTGCGCCGTAGCGCTCTTAGTCGCCATAGGCGGCCGTACACTCTGGCTACTAGCCACGCGCACGGGTGCTCTATGCCCCCCCCTGGCATTGACGTTCTTGAAGCAATCCGGTCCACAAGGCTCGCTGAAGCCATAACATGGACCATTGCAGTCGCATGATGACGAACTGCGAGCGCCTAGTCGGGAAAAAGTGCTTGTCAGTCGTTGCTGAAGGGAAGGTCTCCTAACCATTCCCGGCTGCGACTGCTTGGGCATCTTCAGGTTTTGGGTGCTTGGTGTGATCTCCGCTGTAGGCGTTTGAGCAGCGCCTGCATTCGGCCCGAAGTAAGACGACCTTCGTGAAGACGGCCTGTAGTTGCTGTCTTCGCGGTGCATATGCCCTGGCAGCGAGCTCGTCCGGGGTCGCTGTGGTCTCGGCTCCGGCTTATGGCTATGCTCATGGCTGTGATCGTGGGCATCACCATTCGCATGCTCGTGATCGTGCTCATGGTCGTGCTCCTTAGGCTGTTCGTCCTCGTGCGTATGCTCGCAATCAACGATATGCGAAGGGATGAAGTGATGCAGTACCCTAGAAACCAGCTGGATGCCAATGATGCCCCCCAAGAAGCACGCAATCATGATCCAAGCTGCTTGCTTCGGCGTGTAGCCACCATCTTGCAGTGACTTCCGGGAGTTGGGTAGCATGCTGTATAATGCCGAGAAGAGCTGCTCCTTGATCAGCATTGGATGCAGAAAGGTACTGGTGGGAAATATACCATAACACCAAAACTCAAACTCAACGAAACAGACAAGAATGTATCACTGTCCTGTATTCGAAAGTCCTTCTTGCCAGGGAACTGTCGTACGATGATGTCGACGCAGATTATGGAGGCTCCAAGCACGCATGCTATGCCGGAGAGACAGGTCATGACCCATCCTCGTTCGTCGTTCGAGAGTGGCATCTTGGCCGTCTGGGTCCGTTGCGTAGGTCCAGTGTATCTTAGAACTCACTACAGCGCTCCAGTATTAAGGTGGATGGGTTCCGTGAGGCCTGCTGTCGTCGCTGCTGGCACCGCCACGCGTTTCTGCGCCACGAACAAGCAAGTTTTCTCCTGAAGGCGCTGACTCCGATATAGCGGTCAATGAATACTTCTGAGGTTTCGTTCCAACAATGTTCGATGTTCCCCGAGATGTTATGCAATGGGATAGATGTTTAGTCTAGACTCGACAGACCTCGATGGCAGGCGCAGAAGTGAGGTCCATCAAGGTATGTGGCTCGTGCATGCCAAGATTCGAAGAAGATGCATGTGAATGACTAAGTAGTGACGATGACGGCGACCCGCATTTGTGACACCGTGGAAACGATTGTTACAGAGTGTGAACTCGAGCACATACGGCTTCTGCTTGCTGGCATAGTAAGACTCCGACACTGAAAGACCAGATCCAGTAGTTCAAAATGGCACAACCACAGACAAAGGCGGTCGACAAGCTCATACAAAGACCATTATACGTTTTCGATCTACCGGAAGAGCTGCTCTACACACTGCAGCTCAAGACGCAGTCAACTGCTGGACCAGAACCACAAGAACCGCCACCAGAACGAACTCCAGCGCCCGAGTCAAATGGCGCAGACAGCCAGGAAGATGGGCCGAAGGGCGCATTATCGTGCGCTCTTTGTGGCCTCACCTTCATGACCCTGCTAGACCAGAGGAGTCATGTGCGATCGGACTTGCATGGCTACAACCTCAAGCAAAAGCTACGCGGGAAGAAGGCAGTCGGCGAAGCAGAGTTTGAACGCTTGGTGGGACAATTGGATGAGAGCATATCAGGCTCGGATACTTCGGAGTCGGAGGATGAAGAAGACTTTGATGCCGATGGAGCGAAGACGAAAGATTCTACGCTCAGCGCACTCTTGAAAAGGCAGGCAAAAGTCACGGACGGCGACGCAGAAGATGCGCCAGCCAAGCGAAAACGAGGAGCTGGTAAGCCACCATTACTATGGTTCCACACACCCAAGCTGCCTTCAAACACATCCTTGGGAATTTACAGAGCCGTCTTCCAAAACACAGAGCAAGAAGCCGAAGACCACCTCGTAGAGACCATCCAACGCAAGCAGCTCGCTCCCAAACCTCCACCACCTCAGCAGAAGAAGCCGAAACCAGAAAATGATGACGAGGAAGGCGGCGTACCACTGCCCCAACCTCTGCTTCCCAAGCCCGGAACCAGTGCTTCAGGCCCTCACTACTTCCTCTGCATGATCGGTGGCGGACACTTCGCAGCCATGCTCGTCTCGCTCACCCCCAAACTCACGAAGAAAGCCGGGATGGAAGACCGCTCAGCAACCGTCATCGCACACAAGACGTTCCATCGTTACACTACGCGCCGGAAACAGGGTGGTGCTCAATCAGCAAACGATAATTCGAAGGGCAATGCGCATTCAGCTGGTGCAGGCATTCGCCGTTACAACGAGTCCGCGCTCATCCAGGAAGTGCGGGATTTGCTAGCAGAGTGGAGGGAGTGGATCGAGAGTGCTGAGTTGCTGTTTGTGAGGGCTACGGGAAGTACGAATCGCAGAACGCTTTTTGGACCTTACGAGGGGCAGGTGCTGAGCCAGAAGGATGCAAGGCTGCGTGGGTTTCCGTTCAGCACGCGGAGAGCGACACAGTCTGAACTCATGCGTGCTTTTGTGGAGTTGACGAGGGTCAAGGTCAGTGTGGTTGATGAGGTGGAATTAGCTCGCCAAGCTGAAGAAGCTGCGGCTGCGGCGAGGGCAAAGGAGGTGGCTGTTGCGAACGGCAAAGCAGCCACGCCGAAGCCTGTCAAACTCTCAAAAGAGGTCGAAACAGCTACCCTTCATACCACGCAACTCCAAGCCCTCATCCGCCGTTCCAAAGCCCCTGGCATGCTGTCGTACCTCCAATCCAACAACGTCGACCCCAACTTCCGCTTTTTTCCGCCGGATCAGAATCATCACGCCCCTACGCCTCTGCATCTGGCAGCTGCGTCTAACAGTCCGGCATGCGTAAGCGCTCTCCTTGTCAAAGCCGGTGCGGATCCTGCAGTGAGGAACGAGGACGGCAAGTCAGCCTTCGACATCGCAGGCGATCGCCCGACGAGAGATGCTTTCCGCCTCGCGCGCTCGCAACTAGGCGAAGATCGGTGGTCCTGGGATCTCGCCGGCGTCCCAGCTCC
Organism: Neocatenulostroma microsporum; assembly: GCA_022814695.1. NCBI lineage: Eukaryota > Fungi > Ascomycota > Dothideomycetes > Mycosphaerellales > Teratosphaeriaceae > Neocatenulostroma > Neocatenulostroma microsporum. The sequence goes on from JAKLLW010000040.1 coordinate 38,612, forward strand.
TCTCACGCAGGCAGAAGTCGACGCTCGTACAACTCGAGAGAAGGAGGAGAAAGCAGCAGAAGACGCGGCGGAGTCACAGCGCAGGAAGGCGGAAACGGAGAGACTAAGGAAAGAAGATGCAGAGAAGCAGGATGCGAGTAAAGAGAAGAAATTCGGCAAAGGTCGGACAGTGCAGCCGCCTAAGTTCACGGCGGAAGAGAGGAGGGCGGAGGAGGCTAGGGGTATGACGGATGAGATGAGGATGAGGTTGGAGAGGGAGAAGAGGGCGAGGGCGGCGGAGGAGAGGATGAAGCGTCTGCAGGGAAAGTGATCTGATGGTTGGATACGCCAAATAGGACGTCGGACATAGCAGTCTGAACACAAAGCTCGAGAAGCGTGTTGCGCAAAGCTCGATAATACTCTACGAGCCGCACAGCGAAGCTCAGTCAAAGTCTCAGCGTCTTCGGTGTCTGGAGGGCGACTTTGTCTACTTTGTCCGCAAGCTGTTGACGGAGAAGTCACGGTCTAGTGAATACGGCCAGGTCCGCATACTCGGCGGCACGATTAGCAGTCTAACTACAACACTTCTGGTCAGTGTACTGGGTAGGACACTGGAGACTGATCGCCGAACCAAAGAGATAGGGATGCATTATGCACGCTCGAGAAGACCTCTTTCAGCAACGTGTACTTCCGTCGTCTCCTGACAGTCTGCTCCATAAGCTCGCCAATTGACCACACCCTGGCCCCCCGGTCGAAGTCATGCGACAGCGTCAAGTCGCTGCCAAACACCGGGCTTGCTCCCACTTTGGTGACTGGAGGGCTACTGTATCTACTGTGTCCGCAGACTGGTGACGGAGATGTCGTGAGACAGTGAGTACTGCCAGATCTCTGCACTTGTCGTGTTGAGTAGCAATCTTACTTCCGACACTTCAAAAGCACTCGCATCATTCTTTCTTGGTGTGCTTAGTTCTCCACAATCACTACTTCTCATCAAGCTTACAGGGCTACCCACCGATATCACAATAGCGAATTGTCAAAGCTTCACCACCAAAGTTCAACATTCAATCAACTCCATCGCCAAACCACACTGTAATCGAGCACATGGCTTCCAATACAGGACTGGTGTCCAGTGGAATGGGAAGATTGCAGGCTATGCAGTCAGCTATATGGGAAACTAGCCTCGCTATGGGCACGTCCTCGCCCGACACAGTAGCCCGGAACTTCGCTAGGGTATTGAAGAGATCTGGACCACTCATCAGTACGTGATGGTCGGTGGAGCCCCGAGGGGCCCCCAGAGACCTCTAGGGACGCCGGAGACTTTCTGAGACATGCGCTGATCCTGGTATTAATCCATCTAGGCACTGTGTTCACGCTCGTGGTGCCCTGGGCGATGCTATACACCGCTCTGGCTCAATACGATTGGATCCGCAATTCCTTCGACTACACCAAAACAGCGCTTTGGCTCTGGCTATTCGCTTCAATATCCATTCCGCCGTCGCATCCCTTGTACGTATACTGACGGGCAGCCTCCTGGAGGCCGCTGAGATTGCTTGGAACCCCGAGATCTCCGTGAGACATCGGCTAACTTATGTGTTCCTCGTCTTCAGATACCTCGCTGTACTGCGGTGGATCGTGTATGTGGGACTGCGGGAGAAGGCTCGTACGCTGGCTTTAGACGCTGGTGCAGTATCCCGACGCCATACCTCGCATCCTGTTAGCCGGTCCATGCTGATGGGGTACAGTGAGCGTGTGCCAGCCGGCGAGGAAGACGCAGAGCTGGCTCGTGATGCTCTCTGGTACCTACCCGACGTCGGCCGCTACGTCTTTTACTTCCGCGGGTACCGGATGTTGTTTGAACGACAAAAGGCTCCTGAGAATGCTTATAAGCGTAATCAGAATATGGGCATGCTTGATAATCGACAAGAGCAGAGTGACAATGGACCCATCGTGGTACGTATATCGATGGGTAGAGCCTCTGGAGACCTTCTCAGACAACTCAGAGCTTATGGAAGCCTTGGAGACGTTCGCTAACTGTTACCCATATTCTAGATCTCCTGTCTCTCACCATGGTCCGGCGCCCAACCTATCAAGGCCTTCCTCGCTCACATCGAAGCCGACGTAGTCGCCTCTCAGGAAGAGATGGTCAAGATCTACTCGCCTGACACCCGGCGCGGCGGAGGGGGAGCCTGGGACAATGGCGTTGCTAGGCCTGTACGTCCTCTTGACGCTGTCTCTCTCGATGCCGATATAAAGGAGTCCTTGGTTTCAGACATTGCGTCGTATCTGTCACCGGGTACAAGGAGGTACTACGGCAATAGAGGGTAAGTACTGACATGCTCCTTGTTATGGCGTGGATTGCTCACATATTGCGACCTAGTATCCCATGGCGACGCGGATACCTCCTGCATGGCCCTCCCGGGACAGGCAAGACCAGCTTGACAATGGCTTTGGCCGGGTATCTCGGGCTACCGATCTGCATGATCAGTCTATCATCAGCACATCTAAGCGACAGACTGCTAGCCGCCTTGTTCGAGCAGCTTCGTGGCCTCTGTATCATACTGCTCGAGGACATCGACAGTGCTGGAGTCCGCCGTGAGGCCATGAGGGAGATGCCTACGAGGCGACGACAAGGAGGTGGTGGTTTCTTATTTGACCAGAACGAGGACATGATGGACGGTGAGCCAGTAGGCGTTACCTTGAGCGGCTTGCTGAACGTCATTGACGGTGTGAGCGCTGTGGAAGGCCGCATCTTGATCATGACCTCCAACACGCCAGATACTCTTGACGAGGCTCTTATCCGGAGAGGCAGGATTGATCAGAAGATCTTCCTTGGGCCTGCCTCGAGGGACGTTTCGGCGAAGCTATTCAGGCACATCTTCTGCAAGACGCCAGATGAGCTTGAGGAGGACGAGAGTCTTCCTGACGGAAGCTTCGTCGAGAAGCTCGCTGAAGAGTTCGCCCAGAGCTTTGCTTCGAATACCTTTACGCCGGCTGAGGTTCAGGGCTATCTGATGGATCACCGTTCCGATCCAGAGAAGGTCTGTCAAGGGTGCTGCAGCTCACTTCGAGGGACTGCAAGCGACGAAAAAGGCTGGTCACGATTGGCTTGTGGGCCCTCAAGCGCAGAGGTCCGATGACATGGGTCAGTCCTTTGTTCGGGTTCCTTCTCCCGAAGATGGGCACTCGCCCGGCACGCCAACGCCCGACATGCCACCTTATGCGATTCCTGTCAACGATGAGAGCGAGCTTGACAATGGTGCAGAAGATACACATCTCGCCGCGACAGGTGTGCCCCGAGAAACATTGCTCCTTGGTGGACCATCTCAGGTCTCTCGATTGAACCATGGCAGTGATCGTCGAATTTGGGCTGGCAATCTCCCTCGGGGTCCAAGAACCTTTGCTTGAACAAAAAGTTGTTAGACGTGAAGTGTACATAGTCTGAGACACCGCGAATGGGCACGGACTGGTAAGCGAAGATAGGGCGAGAGATACAAGGTAGTATCGACAATGGCAGCAAATTACACCTGCAACTTGAGCCCCGTGGTACACCACACTCCAGCTCACACACGCTCTAGTCATCTTGCACAGCACCGCCCGACCACCCAGTACCGCACCACGCTACATTTGCGCCACATGCGAACAACCCAACCCTCACTACTTCTGCGCCTTCCCCGGCTGCTTCGCACCACTCGACTCGTTGATCTGATCGCTCGCCCCCTTCGCAGTTGACTCAGTGCTGTTCGCCAGATCTGTCAACGTCTTACCCGCCCCTCTCCCAACATTACCAAGTACGCCGCCCGCGGCATTCACTGCACCACCTGCGATCCCGCCAGCCGTACCGACTACTCCGCCAGCGGCATTCTGAGCCATGCCCATCCAGCTGTTGGCTTGTTTTTGAGCTTGTTGACCTGTAGTCTTGTCGCTGCCTGCGTTGGGTGAACCGGCGCCGCCGCCGCCAGCGACCTTATTCTTGAGCCTGTCGCGAGCTTCACGGCGCTCCAGGTTGCGCTGGATGCGAGAGTTCTCATTCTCGATGGTGGAGGACATGATGATGGTTTTTGGGATCTCGTCGAGAAAGTGCGTGTTTGCGGGTGCCGGGTAGTTGTCTAGCCTGTTGTCAAGTCGTGCGTACGTAGCCAACAAATCTCTAATCTCAGCTGTGGCTGTTCTTATACCGCAGCCTTGGCCGACAGCTGCATGATGACGATGAAGGCTTGTGTGGAGCGTGATCTGCATGCCTGTGTTGCAGCAATGTGGCACCAGGAGCTGCTGTAGTGCAAGGGAGACGGTCACGCCCGCGAACGATAGCTGAGTTGCATATCCCTAATGAGGCAGGAGGAAGAGGCATATAAATGGCTCTTTGGTGCTATCTACAGTGAGTATCCTTACCGAATACTTGGGCACTCCCGTTTTACTATCACCTCATCTATGCGAAGATCGGGACCGGCACACCATAGTTGAGAGGGTTGTTGAACCGCAGTCCTTGGTCAAGATCGCTGATCTTCTTTACCTCATCTTCAGCAAGGTCGAAACTGCAGACATCCAAGTTGGCCGCCAGACGGCTCTGGTTGTTGCTCTTCGGGATGACCGCAACACCTCTCTGGGTTGCCCATCTCAGCAGTACCTGCGCAGGCGTCTTGTCGTGCTTCGAGGCAATGCTCTTGACAACGTCGTGGTCGAAGAGCAGTGGCGTGTCTTTCGCTTTCTGCATGTTGAGCTCCAGGAAGGACTGCGGGCCGAAGCTGGAGTAGGCAGTGACTGCGATGTTGCGGCTCTTGCAGAGGTCGAGCAAGTCCTGCTGAACGAGATATGGGTGGTGCTCGATCTGGAGGGCCTGTGGCATGTGCTTGGCGTAGCGCTCGACATCCAGGATCAAGGTGCCGGTGTAGTTCGAGATACCGATGGACTTGATGAGGCCTTCGTCGTAGAGCTCCTCCATGGCATGGTATGTTTCCTCAAGGGAAGCCTTACTGAGCTCAAGCTTGTTGTCCTCGTAAAAGAAGCCTGGTGGGTACCGCACGGATGGGTCGACGTACTTGAGCGCGATCGGGAAGTGGATGATGTAGAGGTCGAAGTAGTCGATGCCCCAATCCGCAAGCTGCTTCTTGCAGATCGGCTTCACCTTGTCCTTGTCGTGGAAGGAGTTCCATAGCTTGCTGACCAGGAAGAGCTCTTCCCGCTTCACGATGCCTTCGTCAAGAGCACGCTTCACACCCTGACCTGCCTCGACCTCGTTGCCGTAGTCGCAGGCTCCATCGAACAGCCGGTAGCCAGTCTTGATGGCGTTGTAGACGGTGTCGGCGCATGTCTCGTTGGTCACTTTCCAGAGACCAAAGCCGACAAGGGGCATCTGTGGCGAATGTCAGTCATTGGGACGTACTTGGTTCGGTGGACTGCATCTTGACTGACTTCCTTGCCATTGTTAAGCTTGGTGGTCGGTGCAGTAACCATGGTGGCGTAAGTCTTGATGAGTCTGGGCTGTCTTGCAAACGACGGCTTTGGTATAGCAGTTCGAAAATTTGTCGATGATGCAATGGACGAGTACTTGAAGAGTGAAGCAATCCTGGAGCCTGGCCTTAACGCTTGGGGATATATATACTATACAGGAGCTCTTACCTAGCGAAAGGCTTGATAACGTTCATCGCTGCACCAAGACTGGATCGCGGTACCTGCTGCACCTTCAGAGTTTTCCATGCGATTCTGCCGACAGCCCACACTCTTAAAGCATGTGCAGCCATTGGCAGCGCGGGGTTTGGGGGAGGCAAGTGGAGCGGGAGTTGTCCAAAAACAGCCTGAAGGAAGAGGCAAACCGGGTAAAGTCGTCGCGACGAATGTCGCTCGGAACAGAGCATCGGCGAGCATGAGTACCCGGATACAGTGCGATGCGGAACACTACTTATTTCGGCTCATCCGCAGCGAGATGCGGGTGACTGCCTTGACGGGTTAGAGCCATTCTTTGGCTATACTGTTACCGCCTTAGGCTACACTTTTGGACTGGCAAAGTCGAAATGGCGAATGAGAGAGCAAATTACGAGTACAATGCTACGCCTTCGATGGTAGATCCAAAGAGGTGTTGCGCGCTCGGTCATCCTTCGATGAACCAGCGTTGTTTCGGCACATAGCAACGTTCTCGGACGCAAGGTTGCTCTGCTGCATAGTACTCAACGCCTTGCGCTGATGCGACTGTCGAGGTCTGATCGAAGAGGGTATGTTCAAGCCGAAGCATGTCGAAGAAAACCGCTGTCGTACACATACAATGGTCGATGATGCTGCTTTCTGAGAGCACCTCGAGCCTTCCGAACGCCTTACTTTTGCAACTAACAGGTCCATACCGCATCGCTATGACGAGAATCGCTTCGTAAGCTTTGCAAGGACTGCGGTTGTTGTCAGTATCCGTCTTTCTTGTCAAGCTTCTGGGTAACTTACTGTGCAGAGCCACCACGCTGATGATGAAGCCAATGGAAAGCACCATGACCACGAAAGGGTCGACCTTCAGACCGGGAGATTCATCCGTGTATAGCCCTAATAATCACAAAAGTGTTAGCCGTCTGTACGACCTCATTGTCGTATGGCACTCATGAAGCTGAGTGGACGTACTCAGCATCGTGCTGCTGCTTCCTCCTGCGCCTGCTGCCCTCGTGCTTGACGGTCTTGCATTGGCAACCTTGTCCGCTCTGTCCGCCGCTGCCTTTCTCCTGATCGCTGTCGCGGGACCTCCTGGTGCCTTTGGCGAAGATGGGCGCGCGGTAGTCGTACCGGTAGTGGGAGGCGAGTTGACAGGAGACGAAGGGCGTGGTGAAGACTGGTATATGCCATTAGCCTCCGTGACCATCCAACATCCAGCACGCAAGGTTCTTCATGTACAGCTGCGCTCGCAAGCGCATCCACTAGCAAGCTGTTGCGCCTGCTCATGCAACACGGTCGTGCTCAGGGACAAGCCTACCATATTGGAGGTTTCCGGTGCTCGGCGCGGATGAAGTTGAGTCGTTCAAGCTTGTTGTCTGAATGTCGCTCGGTGTCTTTGAATGTGAAGAGGCAATCGATTGTGAAGGAGGTGTGTGGGTGTTGTTGATCGAAGGTGTTCGCATGGGGAACATTTCTGGGACAAGGACACCTGGACTGGAGCTCGGAAGCGCAGCCGAGAGAGCCGCAAAGCTTGGCCCGGAGACGCACGTGACAGACGTCGGGATGTGAAGACCACCGCCGTCTATCACAAAGAGACGTATACAACGACAGTCGCGGGGGAAGCAAGAAAGGAGCGCTGGATATGCGTACAATGCCACTTTTCGCCAGTCATACCTAACCCAGCCTATCCCATGAAGATATTACGCACTGCAGGTATCGCAAAGCAGTACAACCATGCCCCAGCACCCATAACGCACACCAGTCCCGATCCCGTGCCATGCCATGAAGCCCAAAAGCATAATGACCAGCTCCCAAATGTGTAACATCAAATCCGCAGCACACCAATTGAGCAGACCCGAGCCGAACACCATCCGCATGAAACGCTAAAGTAGCACACCGTCCAACATGTACTGCCATCCCAATCGCGTTGCAGCATTTGCACACCCCAAAAGGCTGATAAACACCGAACCGACACCATTTGCAAATGCATCGATTGCCGCCAAGAAACTCCTCCGCTAACGCATCACTGCATTGCTGTCGTCCTCCCTTTACTCCCGTAGTCCTCCATTCTTGCGCCTTCTCTGGTGCTTTTCAGCCCCAGACAGATGGCTGAACAGCCAAAGTGTTCTTCCCAGAACCCCACCCGCTATTGCTTCCCCAGCCTCCGAGCCCACTGACACCTTTATCCGTAAGTGGTGGGTTGGACGCGGCCGAAGTCGAGCGTTCGTCTTTCTGCGCATCTGGGTTCGTGAAACCGTAGCTGAGCGACGATGGAGTGAGCGGAGTCGTGGACCGCTTGTTCAAGCCACCGGAAGATCCGGGTGGCTGCTGAGGGCGCGTGCCGATAGGCGCAACACCGGCTGCACCGCCTTTCTGACCCTGACTGAGAGGTGGCGAACCGCCGGGAGAGGAGTTCGATGTCCGGCTACTTTGCTGGGCGTCGCTCCGAAGTGCGAAGGATTGCTGAGTCGGCGGGTTCGACGCAGGCGATGCTGTGCTCTCTGCGCGGTCGCGAGGAGGCATTTGCACTGCACCTTCAGCTCCTGGCTGTGCTTGCACGCCGTATGGGTCGAACGCTAGTGGCGAGTTGCGACGGTCGGCTCCAGACACCCGCACATCCTGGCTTGGTGGTCGGGAAGAGCCTTCACCAGTGTAGAGCGAGGAGTTGTCGCCGTAAAGTGCCCGGTGCTGTCTTGCGATAAGCTCACGGCGGTCTTCTTCGTTCATCGTGTTCGGGCTCATGGATCGGTCAGTCTTCGCGCCCGATACTGCTGCTGTAAAGGTTAGCACCATGGATCACATAGATGCCTTGCTGAAATACTCACTTCTGTTATATTGCTGCTCTTGGTGATAGTTGCGCAGCTCCCGCTCCCTCTGCGCAGCCATTCTTCGCTTAGCCTGCATCATCTGCTCGGCTTCGCTTTGCCGCCCACCAGGAAAGCGCTGACCTGCGTAGTAGCCTTGCAGACCTGCAGAACCCGGTCGACCACCGTCATACTCGCTGACCGAATGATGTCTTGACGGCCCAGCACCACTCCCACCCATTCTCGGATCATTGCTACCAAAGCCACCCACAGTAGGCATGCTATCCCTCCGACTAGGCGTACCCGGCACTGTCATTCCCGCTGCCTGACCTGGGAACCACTTTCCACTCTTCATCAGGTTGTCGGTCGCCCTATCGATCTCCTCGAACTGTGCTGCGAAAGCGTTCGAATCGGCTGGCTGTGACATGGCCGAGCCGGTGCCGCTTCGCGAGGGCGGTGGTTGTTGTTCCCATGATGGCTGGCGTCCAGGAGCCGACCATGAGCCCTCATTGTCGTAGAAAGACATGTTTCGGGTATCGTTTTGGTTCTGTTTCGGGAGAATCGTAGCCGGGTCGGATTAGGGTAAGGTATTATGGACCCGTGCTGGTGAACAGAGGTATCTAAAAGATGCGGACTGTATGCTATTGTCAGTATGAGCTATGCACCATGTGTCCGTTGTCGCCCTCATTATACGGCCTATCACGTCGAATCCTTTGACCAAGGCCCTCCCACGTTCGCCGAGATGGAGAGGGGCATATCGCAGTCAGGCGCAAAGCACAAGTACGTACCTTCCACTCGCACCACACCACACACGCACTCTAGAAGGATACAGAAAAGGAACGACTGATCAATGCCCAGCGGCGACAAGAACGTGAAGGAGAGACTCGGGCGCGGGAAAAGGTGTGAGGGAGGTGTTTAACCCTCGCTCGCATAGCGTTGGTGGTTTTCGCTTTCCAGCAAATCTCCGGGAGACCATGCGCCCGCTCGGGAGCTCTCTAACCCACTATTCTAGATGGCACCTCATTTCTCGACGCCTGGCCCATGCATATCACAAATACAACTGATCAGTAAAGTAAGGTATCTGTGATGCTCTTCAGGATCTCGCTGCCACGCTTGACACTTGGAAAGTGCTTCCAGCTGTGTGTTTTGCCACGAGCGACCGCGGCACGCCCGATATTGGTGAGCAAGGCAATGCCTGTGAAGATTCAGAACTCTGCACGCGAGCGCCACTTGCTGCATACAGAAGCCAAGCTTTTCCTCGACCCGTCGATGCCGCCGAGGCGCCCTTGACGCCGGCAGAGCCCTATCGAAAACGGTTTCTTACTCGCCGTTGTTCTCCACAACCACTCTCGACAGACTTTGAACTCCTTCTCTTCGCGTTGCCCTTGACCTGGTCAATCCTCGGCATCTTCTCTACATCGACTTTCACCGTCATCGTGTTGGGTTTGACTTCCTTCCACAAAATTGCAGTTCGCAGCTCGACGACCATGGAGCATGTCGCCGGCCGCTGCAATGCACCGAATGCAAAGCAGCGATAGCGCCATGCAACACCCCGCGCCTGGAGCTGCAGATGCATGATTGCATCGAATGATGACCAATGTGGTCGAGCTCTGTCGCGCTATGAGCGAAGATGGATGAGCAGCAGCTGAACTACCCTGGTCGACGAGGTCGAGCTGCCGACGAAGAGGCAGAAAGCGCCGAGCAGTAGCACCAGAAGAAGATGCAAGACTCGACGTTGCTTCTGATATACATGCACATGCCATGCATCTGCATCTCGATCTCACAAGCATCAGAGGACTGGGACACTAGCGGGTACCTATACTACTACGGGAATAATACAGGCATCCGCACGCGGACGCCGCGCTTAAAAGCTGCGGCTGTCACATGTCAGCGAGAGCTGTGGTCAGCAAAGCTCTTGAAAGACTTCGGAGGTGCATCGCGCTCTGCGTAGGGCATCATCGTGACCTCGCCGGACCTGATCTACTTTGGTCTGCAAGTCATCTGAGGACTTCAAGACGCTGCCTTCGTCACGAGTGAACGTCACATACTACATGTACCACCGGAGCGGACCGTGGATGGGGCTGACTACGTCGTACGGCTACAAACGACCGCCACCTCTTGTATCACCATCAGCGTTATAGCAGACAATATATCTGAACGATGCGCCATCCTGCAAAAGAGTCTCTCACATGCTGGTCGCCGTCACAGTCAGCATCGTAGCGCGAAGCGTGGAGTTCTGGGAGATGACAAAGCCGGTGTGACTGAATGGAACTGCAGATGTGATACAGGGTGCCTCCTGGTATAGTCACTGCATCTTGGAGCTCACGAGGGAACCATAAGATGACTGAAGCTTTCTTCAAACGCACTTGTGCCTGCCCGGCTCTTGGTAGGACACCGAAACAGACTCAAAGCCTGCCATTTGACTCGAGCCGTTGCACACCATCTTCAGGTCCTGTCATGCGGGGGTCCCATAGGATCGCTAACGTGAGACAGGATCGCCTGGAAGCCTGATCATGGATACCTGCATTGTTTGCGTGTACTAGGTCGAAGCAATCATCCATCACCTGTGGCTGTGGTCATCGTGCAACTTGACTTGGTTTCCGAGTGTATATGCAAAACGTGGACTACCCACATCCGTGGCGAACGTTGCAGGTAAGCTATGTTAAGAATGCTTCTTTACTGTCTTGGTCCTCCGCTCCTGATTCATACCGGACTAAACGCCCAACCCGTGCCGGCGTCACTCGCGGTAACGGACCTGGAGCCTGAGTTGGAGCGCAAGCAACATGACAATACCACGAATTGCGGCGGCTCGACCGCCTCTGTTAGCGCCAAGCCCGTGGTAGAGGGCACTCTGGACAAGATGATTCTCAGCGCCAAGCAGTCGAGTCTGCCATGTCAAGACCCCTTCACAACCCTCCCACCCGAGCTCCTCATCGCAACCACCGCCTCCCTCCCAATCTCAGCGTGTATCTCGCTCAAAATAGTCAACAAACACCTCCTTACCGCAACACCTCTACCGCTCGATTACGTCGGCAAACAAGCGTTCCACAACCTATCCCTCTGCGAGAAGACTGCGATCCGCCGAAACCTGAATGAGCGCTCAGATACCGCAACCGGAAGGCGGAGATGCTTGCTTTGCGAGACGCTGCAGCCGGTTAGTAAGTTCTCTGGTAGTGGTGATGGTGGTGGTGTGGCTTGTGATTGGCATGATGGTCGGTTTATGGCGGTTGGGATACCGGTGGCGGTGGATGAGGAGATGAAGGGGCGGCTGAGGAGGTTGGTAGACTTGGCGAGGGAGAAGACGTATTGGGTGTGTCTGAAGCGGCGATTGTGTGGGCATGTGAGGAGGGTGGTGGGGTGGGAGGTTGAAGAGTGTGGGTGTGGATGTGAGAGCTGTCCGCATGTTGAAGTTGAGTGCTATGTTCGGATCTCGAGCGAGCTGGCTACGCCGTCAAGGTATGTATCCGAGATGCTGAAGGATGGCAGGAGGTGCGTTCGAGAGGAGTACGAGGGTGTAAGCGAGCACTCTGGCCTGGAGCAGGGGTTCCTAGAAGCATCAGCTCAGCAATCGACGGTCTCTTTCAGGCCGCCGCCGCATCTGGCGAGATTGATGAGGGTCATGACGCTTGAAGAAGCTGAAAGGGGTGTAAAACCTTCGCAGATATCGTCAATCTGCCTCTTGCTACGGAGCTTGCAAGCCTGCCTTCTCTTGTGCGGCTTCCACCTCGTCGCCAGACAACACTATCCTGGTCTGTTCCAGCCCTTTCCCATACCGCCTCATAGCCATCGCAAGCATCACCTGCGCAGCCGTGAGGCCGATCAGAAGCACAACCAGCACCATCTGTACTACATCCAACGCCACTCTACACCTTCTGCCTCTTTTACTCAACCGCTGATGCCAGTGTGCGCTCGTCAACACGTCATGATTCAGCCGAGCCTTGGTCCACGCAGCATTTCCGCAGATATCTTGGTCTCGGAGGGCGTCAACGAAGAGCTCGAGGACCAGGTAGCGGCAGAGGGCGGAGACGAAGGTGTCGAGGAAGAGGTAGTGCGCGAAGGAGGTTATTAGGGTTGGCCATTCCTGCGGGTATTGTTAGATCACCTCGCATTCAGTAGCCTGTAGCGGAGACTTACAGTCACTATGCCTGTAAGGCCGAATACACTCAAAGCGCATCCCGCCCAGGCGTAGATGGACGCACTCAAGCCTAGGTAGAGCGGATCATGTGGCAGGTAGGCGCATAGAGTCGCGAAAGCCACATTGTAGACGATTGATATCACTGCCACTGCTGCTGGCAAATTCCTCTTCTTGCTATGCTCAAGTCAGCTATCTCTTCGCGCGACTGTGTGAGCACGCGACCTACCTCTCATTGGTACCGGTAATGCTGCCCGCCATAGCTTGCTCCTAGCTCACTATTCCTCTGTTAAGCCTCGCGTACCTCTCCAAGCTCTTCCCAATCTTCCCGTGATGTCTGTAGCCAGATGTGAGCCAGCAGAAGAGCATGACGAGACGCCCTCTAAGACCATTTATCATCACGGGCATACCGGATCGCAAACCTGACACCACCTGATGTAATGCACGCGGTGCAGAGTCCGAGCACACAGCGCAGGACCCACCTTTTGGCAACCGCGGACTTCCGCAAGGCTCCGGGAGCCGATTGGGTAGATCTCACTTCAGTCGAGTTTGTCAGACGGGATCGAGTGAGTGTGAGGTTTTCGTGACCGCCTTCAACGGCCTTGCTGCGGGAGCAAACAATGGGTTGTGTACTACCGGCAGGTGACACGGGGGTATGAAAGGGAGGGCGCTGCAAGGGGTGTCGCGACACTACAGGATTGTGCTGCGAAGATGCAAGGCGAGCCGATTGAATGGTTCGCGCAAGATGCAGGCTGTTCTGACCGATTACATCCCCTCAAGAGTGATCGGCAGCAATAGCGCTGGTAGGCTGCATGGGCGCATGGGAGGCAGCTCGCCATGAAGAGAAAGAAGTCCAGTAGAAACGCTGGAGGCATCAAGGGATTGTCCAACGCAGGTAGGCCTGACTACGTCTCCTCAGAATTAAATGACGGCAATGCTCCTGGTAGACTGCACGATCGCAGGATAGGCACAGTGTCATGGAGAGAGGTTTCATCGCCGAACTCGCTTGAAGGAACATTATTATGCTATCAACTAAGGGACGCCATTCGAAGCATCAGGCATGCAATCTCTTGAAGCAACAACCGTCTATTTCAGAAGCAGCAACAATCTTCCGAAGCAACAACAACCTCTCGAAACCACAACACCCGCCATGTTCACTGTTTAGAACGCCAGCAATCTCTGAGAGCAGAAGATATGTGCGAGAGAGATCGTGCCGTGACTTGCACACTCTCACTTAACACATGTTTCCGCTCTCAGCCACCACTCATCACCCTTCAGCCTCTACAGTCCGCCACGGTATCACCAGTAGCTTCCGCAGCTGGCGGGATCTCGAGGTCCTCCAGGCTCTATGTCTGATAGTAACTCGGCCCATCGCCCGCGCTGGCCTTTTGGATGGCCGTTGCCTCAGCTGCAGTGATGAAGAAGCCCTTTTGAATGGGGGACTCCACGAGGGGCGAGTCCCTCAGGTCGTACTGCTGGTTGACGAGGCTGTTGTTGGTGGTCGCCATCCCCGCACATGATGGGTTGCCATGCGCTCCGGAATCATCAGCGGGTGGCATGAAGCTCTGTGGCCGCGCTAGAGGTTTGAGGATATCGAGAATGTTCTGAAGCGAGATTGGGATCAGATCTTGCTCAGCACCTGCTGGTGGCATGAACAGGTCTTCGATTGGGCCTGTCCGGATTGGTGCTGGTAGGTTGAAGGTCGTGAGAGCCGGGATGTGCGAATTGCCAGCGTACGGAGCAGGGACGAACGTGGCCGCAGATGGCACATACTGCCCATACGTCTGAGGCTGCGCGATGTGCTGGAGGCCTATACCAGTACCATTGCCGGTCTGATCGTACGGAGAAGGTGTATCCTGAGCACGACCTGGCGGTGGCGGCGGCGCAAGATGCTGACCGACGGGGATGTTGTTGGTGGTCGCCATCCCCGTAGACGATGAGCCGCCTTGCGCACCGGCATCGCCAGCCACGGGCATGATGTCCTGTGTCTGCGCAGGAGAGGTGTTATTCGCGGAGATCGCTTTTGCCCGGATATATTTCGCCTGCTCCTTGTACATCTGGACCTCCTCTTCCGTACCCATCAGCACGTCTGACTTGTCGTCGCCGTTCTTCTTGAAAGAGGTGGTACGAGGTTGGAAGTGCCACTCGTCGTCACGCAGCTGCTGGAGCTTCAACTCGAGACGATCGATGACGCCCTGGACGTTTGGCATGTCCAACACTTCTTTGATCGAAAGACGGATCGGCTGGTGACGGTCGATGTGGTTCACACCGTGTTGGCGAGCGAGCGTCGTGTAGTTGGTCTGCAGCTTGACGAGCTGCTTCTTCATGCCGTTGAAGATGTTCGAGCCAGTCTTGACGGTGCGGATCTCGCTTTCCAGCTCGATTTTCACACGTAGCACGTCTCTGATAGACTTCCTATCGACTTCTCTCGGTACGTACTCGGCGGTCTCCACGATCTTTCCGCTCTCTCCGCCGTCGACGTTCTCATCTGCGACAATAGTTAACGGTGCTTCCATGAGTGCCGCTCGCAGCTCATATGACCTACTCTGCCGACGAAATTTCTTGCTTCCACTGGCATCCCCCTCTCCGCCGCAGCCTTCTCCGCTCGCCTTGCGCTTGTTGTCGCCGCCGCCTGATTGTTTGCCGTTCGTATCCTGCGCCATCACGTCCCCGTCCCCGTCGCCGATTGCTGTAGATGCTTGTCCGGCGCGCTGCATGCTGCTTTGCTTGGTCGATCTCGAGGCAGGTGAGCCGGGTTCCGTAGTCCAGAGGCGCCTTCAGGATGCTGGCGAAGCAAGAGGGTCTGGATAATGGTGATCAGAAGTGTTTTGTCGGAAAATTTGAAACGAAATTGAGGGGCAGTGATGCGATCAAACGTACGGCGGGGTTCCGCCTTGGCAAATCCAAGTGAATGTACTCTGCGCAACGTCACTACACGAGCATTTCGCCACCGCTGCTGCCTGAGGAAACACCCCCGAGATCAATCGCCGCCGACTAGCGCGGTTCTGCGATCTCAAGTACTTTCCGTTTCCACTGGCATCTCCAACTTCTCTTACTTCCTTGCAATATCGACCTTGACACCTTGCCCTATCGCGAAGCTGACCTTGTGCTCTATGCCTTTAGTTATAGCGACACGGTGCGCTTTTACACGCGCTGAACCCTATAGACCCTCGGCCGACTCCCTGGGTACGGGTTCTGGACCAACACACTCCCCAGTGAGTGCCGGGTAGTGGGTCAAAAGAGTTACTGGCTCCCCCCGCCCGGCAGCACACGTTGGAAACCCGGGAAGTCACTGTCAGGAGGATCGAGCGTAGGCGTCTACTCTTCTACTGATGACTGCACAGCCTTGTCTACCCTGTCTTCTACCCCTGCACCGCCAGACCTCGTCTCACCCTGACACCTTGCCCTATCGCAAAGCTGACATTGTGCTTTATGCCTTTAGCGGAACGACACGGTACGCCTTTTGAAGCGTTGGACCTTTAGGAACCCCACGGCCGACTCCCTGGGTACAGGTCCTGAACCGACACGTCCTCCGGCGAATGCCTCCCGCGTTCCTAAAATGGGTTCTCCTACCCTGGCAGCAAACGTTGGAAATCCGGGAAGTCACTGTCAGGTGCTCTGAGATTAGACATCCTTCTGTCCCATGTCCCTAATCGTGCTCGTGCCCCTATGCTGCCCCCCATCGGCAGCTTAGCGAGTTCGCTGAGCTACGGAGAGGAGCCTAGTATGATTTATGAAGGCTTGTCACTGATCGTGAATATGAAACGCCTATGGCCACCGAACAGCCTCAAGTGGTCAGTGGTGGAGAGCAGGCCGAGCAGCGGCCTTTTGATCCTTGATCCAAGCCTGGCCATCGCTTTCTTCGCTTTGAGTCGTGCAGTTGCCATCCTTGGCGGGCACGCTGATGGGGGTGCGTTATTATTTGTTTGTGTCTTAGCGGGCAATGCGTTTATATTATCGTAAGGAGGAAGCGTCTGCGCTCGTATTGCCCACCCTGCGCTCCCCGGCAATGTACTTCGCAGAAGTAAGAGACTTCGAAGCTGCTATGTGCAAGAGCGGATCTCGTGGAAATGCCTTCTCAGCGCAGCAGTCTGGCTATGGCCCTGTCAGCCTCTCGACTTCAAATTGGCTTTGGGCACTGACGGCCTCTACCCAACTCACATGATGGCTTTGGACGGTGGACCTGCGCGTGGGACTTCTTGGACAAACATCACGTATCACAAAGCTGTGATGGTATATGTGCAGAGAAAGGACGGGACATCTGTACGTATCTACGAAGTTGCAGGCATAATGCACATGACAAAACTTAAAAGCGCGACATCCGATGCTACTCATGGAGCTTTCGGCGTACGACAGCCTACCAGAGTTCTCATGCCACACTCATGACCAGACCCGCCTCCTCTTCGTACAGTCAAATCGCATCTCTTTTCCGTCATCGCGTACAATGCTCATAATGACTGCCTTCTGAAACGAGCCAAACCTTGTCTGCCACCCGTGCCCGCTCGATGCTGCCTTAAAGCCTTACCACAGCATTCGTCGTCAATTCACCTTCGCTTAGCGTCTTCTGAGTGCAAAAAATTTCCGTCTTTTGCTTGAGCTTCGAAATTCTTCTTCCTTCTGCATAGTATCGACCCTGACATCTTACCCTGTAGCAAAGCTGGCATTGTGCTTTATACCTTCAGCTGAGCGACACGGTGCGCAGTAAAGCATGTTATGCGCTGGACCTTTCGACCCTCGGCCGATTCCTTGGGTACGGTCCTGAACCAACACAGACTGAGAGTCTGTGAGCACCATGACAGACCATGGTGGCATTTGTGGGAGCCCGGGGAGCTCTGTCAGGCGGTTCGAGAGATTTCACCAGTAGATCTTATGTGATGACCAGCACTGCCTTGCCGAACACCCCATCTTCTCCCCTCTGCACATTATATGCCTTGTCCCTGGTTATGCTCGCGCCCCCTCGCTGCTCCCCATCGTATCCTGGCTCTGTGCTGGGCTTCGGAGGGGGTCTTGGTATACGCGGCGAGGTTCGAGCAATGCCTTGTACCGCCTTCACGAACTGGGCAGCAAAGGTATTGATTACGCACAGAACAGTGATTCTCATAGCGCACATCTCGCAAGGCCGCCGCTTCGCACCAGTGTTCTGCTGGTGTCTTTCACAGATCCCATCACACAGGATATGAGGGCTGTGTTGTGTGCTGTTATCATCATGCTTGTGTTCTTCTCAGACAGCAACCGATGCACGTCGTCAACGGCAGAGCGGAGCTGCCCATTCTGCCGAAGTTTCTCCGCAAGGGACCGCTTCACTTTTCGGGCTGGCTCCGCAGACTCTCTTATCACGACAACATGGCTCCCAGCAGCGAGAATGTATCAGGCTAATGCGCTGGCGTACGGCAGCATGACAAATGACAGCATGACAGGGACAGTGATGACTGGCTAAGGCGCTACGTCTTCGCCAGCCGACATTGGAATCAGTCATCTCCGAACAAGGCCCCGGCAAGCATGTATTGCCGCGAGATGCGACTGCGCAAACATGCGCTGCGATTACGGGCGTTCAAGCAACTTCTTGTCGTCTTCGACGCGGATCCTCGCCCACGGCGCATATCGGCAAAGCTTCGACTTCAAACGGACGGTGATTGTGAGGTTTGTGACCGCCAACATGTTCGCGCCCCAGAGCTGTGTCGCCTCTGGTCTCCTCCGAGAAGCTCAGGAGCTTCGCAACTTCCAAGACCTGGCCGACTCCGCCGATGTCTCATCCCGTCGAGACCAGTCGCGAGGACGCGAAGCTCTACACCAGTCCAGATGGCGGTCAACTGGTGGCCATGTTCACCATGATGGGCGCTTGCTGCTATAGCAAACTGTACCGATGTCCTGACAGGCGATCCGTATGCGTGTAAGGGGCTATGTTGCAAGTGGAGATGCGACATTGCAGGGTCGCTGCAATGTGGTGGGAAGGTTAGATTGGATGGACCGTCAAGACGCAGACGCTGATATGACACCATCTCCTCGGGAGTAGACGACACCGATAGCACTGGTAGACCGTACAGGCGCATGAGAGACAACGTGTGGTGTGGTGAAGGGATATGCTGTCGTTGACCTCGCTTGAAGAACACTGACATGCTATTGGTATCAACTAACTGCGCACTTTTGTCGCACTTGATTGTCTCCGTTCCACCGAAAGACATCTGAGCTTGGTAGGGGCGACCAGTATTCTGTTGCGGAGGAAGTGTTGAAGACATGCTGCAGCTCGCGCCTCGCATCCCCGCGCCAAGCTCGTTCCTACTGGATACAGAATGCGGGAGTAAGCGCTTTGTGGCCAGTGCTCCCGCTCCCGCTTTCCCTAAGACTTCAATTTTTCATCAGCTTCAGCCATCATCACCTTCTATCAGCCCCACTACCTTAAAATTTCAGCATTGCAGAGCTGCTTCGTCCATCGTTCGCCCACCCATCAGCGCAGAGGCAGAGATCGGACTCCAATACGCTTGTTCGGCGGGGCAGTTGAGACTCCAAGGCCTGCTCCAATGCTGCCGGACGGGATCTGTCATCAGCTTGGTTCCCCTCGAGGGAAGACCAACCGGCTCGTACAGAGTAGCGACCCTACCAGCTAAGTGGGTTAGCTCAAAATGCGATGGGGTCACATTCCCTTATATGTTATTGCCGAAAGAACGCGTAGTATTGTAACGGTGTAAGAGCGCAAGTGGCTGGCTGAACCTCTGCCCTGACGGCGGCTACCTCCCTCAATAGCTGCTCCTCGCCGGACTGCTCCCCGATACGAAGAGGCATGCATGCTTGATCCCGAAGTATGGCATGAGGTACGTTGCCCCCAAACTTACACGCTGACGCCGACAGGCCATCAGCTACTTGGCTTTGTGCCGGGTACTGGAGGCTTGCCCTACGTCCTACAGGAGAGCATCAGACTTACTATCAGAGCTCGAAGGGGTGGATGTGGACTCGCGCGAAGCTTGGGACGGCATCAGCGTTTGGCAATGCGCAGGGTGGCTAATGGACCAACAGATATGCACTGTTCACGTGCATTCACATGTTTTACACGAACGCACAGAAGGCTCTATACACATGAACGAATGCACAAAGCCTTGCTGTGCGTTCGCACATTTATGAACACCCCCTTCCCAAAAAGTCTTCCATTTCGAGTACTCCGGAGGCCTCCGAACGGCGTTGGCGGCGGCGGCGGCAGCGGCGGCAGCGGCGGCAGCGACGAGAGTGCAACACAATTTGTAGGTGCGGCTATAACTTGGTATAGTTTCCTGCTATGCCATGTTAAGCTTTAGGCGCTGGCTTGGGGTACACGCCGCAGCCTCCGAACCTCGTCGTCGCTACCCGTTTCGGAAGGTACAGTAGGCTTGGCGCACGTGTTTGAACACACGCACAAAAGCCTCGTTCGATGAAAATGAACCAACGCACAGCCATGTCCCAGTGAACAAACGCACAAGCCCCTTGTGCGTTGTGCGTTGGTTCATTAGCCACCCTGGCAATGCGCTGCCGCAAAGCACGACTTACGTTGATAAAAGATGGAAGATTACATGGGAGCTAGGCATAGCTACTGGTAGCGTGGAGCACTTTGGGCAAAAACAGGAATAGTAGGCGCTGTGACAGTGTGTAAGTACAAGGCCAGGACTTAGGATATGGTGATCTACTTCGCCTCGTCGAGCTGATGCTCGTGTGGTACTCAAAGACCGCAGACGATTGCGGGAATGCCGGTGCCCCTTATGGTACACCGACGTTGAGATTTTGGCCGACGATATCTGTGTTCAATTGCTACATCAAGACGATTGAGAACAGGCAGTCATGTCTGCTGTTGCCGAGCCTACTTCCTGCTAGCTCGCACAACCACCAGCTTCAACCGGCGTCCAGCGATCTAACCCCCCAAAGCATAATCCGCAACTCCAATGGTCATTCTCAGTCCAAATGGATCGGCACCCGACCTCTCTCATCTTCGGCTTCGCCATCATCTTGCAACGGGATCTCAAATCTGACACGCTTCTCAACCGTCTCGTCACCGCCACTCTTCGCCCTCACATACATCCTTGGCCGTGAGATCGACCTGCCTCGCGAACGACTACGACCACGAGCGCCCTTGCCGTAGTGCCAGTCGACTAACGCGCGCAGAAGCCTGATCATCTGCTCCACGTCCATGTAGTCTTTCGTATACACGATGTCAGTCAAGATAGTCGCATCGCTGCAGAGATGGTGTGGAATCTTGCAGCCCGACAGGCCATCAACGACTTTCTGCAGATCTGTGATCTTACCTGACCGCCAAAAGTCTTTTGCACGTTTCTTTTGACAGAGGATAGCCAGCGTGACTGCGACTTCCAGATTCTCGCCGAACAGCTTCCCAACCCGCCGAGCAGCGGTGATCTCGTCCTTCTTGAAGCGCTCACCTCCCACACTCACATACGTGTATTCGGACCGTGGTATAACTGCATCGAAAGCTGAGAGTGGCGCGGACCGGAGAGCTGTGCCGCTGATGACACCGTGAGCTAGGTACTCATGATGACACGCAGTATAGTAGTCTTTCTCAGTCGCGTTAGGGAGGAAACGCATAGACGGCACGTGCAGAACGACATTGTCCAGTTTGCTGGTTTCGATGACACTGATGTAGCAGTTTTCTCTTTTGCCCCTGGCGTAGCCGAGAGCAACACGTAGCGATGCTGCCCATGAAGAAAACTGGGTTGGGACGTCAATACGTCCGCCCAGATGGCTCGACGCTATGCTATGGAGCTCAGTTGGTGTCAGGTCGTAGATTGTTTTGGCACTACCGGGGGACTGCATGTAAGCCAGCGGTGTGATGGCATCCGGCGTGTTGAGACCTTCGAAGCCGCCAGACGGGACGTCCTTGCCATTCCAACACCGGAAGAGATATCTTGGCGTACGCCGGGTGGCACAGAGGACCTTGCGCTTCGTCTCGGGATCCATGAGACCAGCTGGTAGACGCTCTGGGGAGCCATCTTGCTCGTCGTCCGTCGGAGGCTCCTCTTTGCCTGAGTCGTCCTCGTCGTTGTCCTCGTTGTCGAGATCGGGCATATTAACGTCTTGCGCGACATCATCACCAACATACGACTCATCGTCATCGCCGTTGTCGACGAGCCTCTTCGCACGGAGCGGATCGGTCAGACGGTCAACAGAGGCCGCGGTGAGAGCTTGATCGATCGCTTCCTGCCCGTACTTCTGCTTCACCAGGCATCGCAACAAGAGCCTCGTCCGGATGACATCTTTGTAACCAGCGACGATGGCGGTGTTGGTAACGATCGTCTTATCTCGCAACCAATCCCACGGCACATCAAGCTCGAAGGGCCTTTTGTTGTCTTTGAGCTTCCGGAGAAGGTACGCCAGCCTCTTCTCGCTCTCCAGGATGTCGCCGTTGTGGGTGTAGCTAGCAAGCAGCATGGCCGTCACAGGTAGCTCAAACATTTGGCCAAATGCCGCGCCCAGGCCTTGGGCAAGGTCGAACTCAATGTGCTGCTTCGCAAGCTTCTCGTGTGGCACGGTGAGCCAATTGTTCTCTCTCCGCAGCAAGTCTTCGAAGTTGACAGCCTTGTGGGCATCACCCTGGATGATGCCGTAAGCGTAGAACTTGTGCTTGACCACTGGCGATTTCGGAACCTTCTTGCTGAGAAGACCGAGGCTGGACGTGTGGAGGATGGTAATATGACCACGCAGTCGCTTCGTGTCGATAACGGCGACATGCGTGCCATGCGTGCCCGGTGAGGCTTCGGCTGTCAGCTCTTGGGCTTTCTCGAGCGCAGCATGGAGCGAATGAGTCCAGCCTGAGAAAAGCGATGGGTCAGGATAGCCCTGCACATGATGAAGTATGTCCCAAGCTAATTTGTCCTGTGGGACGTCGAACATCTTGAGTGGTGCCTCGAATAGGTGGAAGGCCTTCGGTATCACAGAGCTCACAGTGTCAACTACCCGTGCATCCTCGCAGTGTCTCCAAGCTCGGAAGAGGAAGCGAGGTGTACGCTGAGCGGCTTCGTGGAGACGGCGTTGCATATTTTCGGGCATCTTCTTGCCTTCGAAGTAGTATCCCTCGATGGGACTGGTGAGTGTTGCACCTGCCTCGACTGTCGGAGCATCGTAAGTGTCTGTGTGGCTGCCAGTAGGCGTTGTCATTGTGCTTAACCGGCGCATGTCCAGGGACATTCGGATTGGATTCGTGCCGCGACCTTCGGGCTCGATTTCATCGCTTTCTGGGAGAGCCCTCTTTGGTACCATATCGACGGTACTTGGCGAGAAGGATGGGTTGGAAAGACTTAGCAGGCGGACTCTCAGCAAGCCCATCGTCTCCCTTATCATATCCAGCGGGCAGGCAACCGTCAAGGCTGCTCGACATACTGAGACCGGGCCGGGATCGAGACAACAACAATGAACTGCTGCACGAGCTCCGGCAAAGAAGCATCTTGACTGGGTCGAAACAAGCAGCTCAGTGAAAGCCAGGCTTAAGACGCTATCAAACTTGGGAGTTATGACAATGCAATGCAAGACTGATGCCTACACATGCTTCACCAGTATACCCGTAGCCACTTACGAGCGCCTTGTGTCCGGAGAGCATAGAAATGCGCCACCAAGCCCGGGAAGAGCAAGACAAACATGCGGAGGCCTAACCGCGAATGTGAAGGTATCGGAGGCTCGCGTCGGCTGCGCAATGCGCACGAGGATGCTGGTCGTTCAGTTATCGAGCGTAACATTCGTCCAAGCCATGCAACCCTGGTCATACCCGCCTCTCTCGCTATCTTCATGATCTCGTAACAGTCATTATCAGGCGGGATACTGTTACTACTCCCTCTCGAAAAGCCAGCCACCTTTTCCATCACATCAAAGAACCCAGTCCTCTTTCCCTCTGTTCCGTGCCACTCTCAGCGTCGATCATAGATGCGACTGGCACGATATCCATCCAGACATCCGTGTTCCTGTACATTGCCCCTCAACCACCTTCGACAGACTTCGGTCCAAGTAGACATGCGAATAACTTGGCTACAACCCCTCCGCGACATACTTGTGGAGCCAATGAAAGCCACTCGCGAACTTTTCCCACAAAGCGCATAAACCGCGTTTCGTCAGGCAGGGAGCGGTGCAGACTCAGCCTTGCCGCAGCGTATACTTGCGACGCCTTCTCGTGGATCGTTCCATCACGGCAAATGCGCGGTGATGCAATGCAGGCTCGCTTTGTCCATCCGGATCCCCTTACAGCCTCTAGCCTTCTCCCAAACACCCAACATCCCCGTTCCAGCGTTCAGAGGACGTCCCATAGTCATCCCTATCGGCACACTGCTCTGATCCTTCCTGGTGAGAAGGCCAACTAGACGCAGAAGCATTGAATGCAAGTTAGGAAGACATGCTCCGATCAGCAGCTCAGCGGCATCCCAGCGTACGCGCTCTTCTCCACCAGAATCTAGGCACCGACCTGTTCCTTTGAAGGTAAGGCATGATGGCTCGTCCAATACCCCTGCCTAAAACTCACAACAATCTGCAGCGCTGCCTCAATGCCCGACGCCCGTGCATGGGCCTGCAGCACCTCAAGCACTCGGGCCTCCAGCTCCCGCGCCTCCAGCTCAGTCATGAGTGTATTCAGACAGACAAGCACTTTCCGCACACCAACATACAACCCAATAGCTGCGCCGACCACTCGAAGCCCTTCTTCGATACGCGAATACATATCAATCCTAACTCTGAGCACGAGATCCTGGACACAGGCGCAGAAGTGTTCCGTACCCGCCATCACAGGCGCAGGAGCGGTCAAGTCGACGGAGTGGCAGGCAAGGCGCCATCCACTGCTTGTAAACCGATGCAGAGCCAGTGTTCGTGTGTGTAGTGCTTGAAGAACGCTTTCTGAGCGACGGCGAGGAAGCGTCGGGTGAGGGCCATTCGCTGCTGGTATTTGAGGTATGGGTGTGCGTTTCCGTTGTAGCTGTTCAGCCAGCTGGCTTTTTTGGAGGCTGCGAGTTGGTGCAAGGTGGCGTGCGCTGCTATGTGTGCGAGCAATTCGTTGGGGAGGTCGAGGAGGGAGAGCATCTTAAGTGTTTCAGAGTGCGGATGAGCGGGGATCTGACGTTCGGAGGTAATTTGATGTGTATATGGATGGTCTGTGAAGCGGACTTATATTCAGGTCAATTCTGTTCGTTAGCGGGTGTGACTCCTTGAAGTTTAGTAACGCTAGGGTTACCGTGGGCCAGTAGTCCAATGTAAACACGGCCACAAGCCTGGGTCCTGGAATCGCCATCTCCTGCAACATCATGATACAGAGCATCCGACCAAATCTCGGCTACTGCTATGATTCGTAAACCCTCTTATCTCTCAAAGATGCAACCCAGTCCCAGCCCCGTGGCCGGGCATGTTTTCCCAAACATCCCGCCGCTCACTCAACTGACAAGAGCCGTCTCCGCTTCGCAGGCGCATCGTAGAAATCTTTCAGATCACGTAGTACACGACTCCCACCGGAGAAAGCATCAACTCGCACATCCACCTCATGCCCGGTCCTTCTCTCATGCCCACGCATCACTTCCCTGAATCTCGCCAAAAACCCCGGAGAGTCTTCAGCGTCCATGAGCGTGCGCACCACCACGAATACCATCCGCACATTTCTGTACGGCTTGACGATATCCTCAAGCTCCCGCAAGCCTCTCTTTACCGAGCCTGACCAAGGCAGCATGAATGTAATGTCAAGTTTTCGTACATGGTTATGCATTTCGCCGGTGATTGGTGGGTGCACACCTCTCATTTTGGGTGGGTGGTATTTGAAAGGGCAGTGCAGGGTGCTGCCATCCATTTGCAGAGTGATATGATACCCGTGTACGTAGTGCGTGAAAAAGGCAGCTCTAGCGATCTGGAGTAGACGCCGACACATTGCCGTTTGCTTCTGGTAGCTATGGTAGCGGTCGGGCGCATGCTGGCCTTTACGGCGTACATCGGTGTTCATTTGCTCGACAGCGATGAGTTCGAATATATGCAGGAGCAACTCGTCGGGAAGATGCAGAAGGTCCGGCATCGAGGGTGTAGCTCCGGGGTGTATTTTCACTTTGTTTCGTTGTGCGTCACCGCAGAGTAGCGATATAGCCTCTGGTGTGTGGAGGGCGCTCTACAGCTTCCTTCTCGACCGCAAATCTTCATGTCCGCCTGAGTGCGTCCCGATGTTGTGGTACCGGAAAAACATCTACCGCAAAGATGCCCCAACACCTTCGGCCCGACTTCGGCAAACAGCAATCCGAGGTATGTATATTATTCCGAGTTTTAGTTGCAATCAGTAATCAAAGCAAGGCAACTGATTAGATCACCAGCTGAGAGAGACCGGTCTTATTAAGTCAATCGCATTGCCGAGATCGTTACTACAAAGAAACTTCCCAATGTCGTGGTAGTGACCAGCCTTGATAACAAACCAGTATCTCGGTGGTTGGATGCTATTCCTCGGAACGAGCTGATAACCTGTAAAAGGGGAGTTGACTGGTTCGCGGCGTCCGAGGATGATTCAAGTCATGATTCTAAGGGTTGGAGTTTACTTGCACATAAAGTGCAAGATCTTTTGCTGTTCCAGGTATCGACTGTGGTGGGCATGTGAGCGAGCGTGTTCGAGGTTCGAGCTACGAGGTCGAACTTCTTTTCTGTCGCTGCCGGCGTCGCTAACGCTCACTGCAATATGAAGAGTCTCGACTTTTGGTAATTGCGCAGTCTGCTGTATCACCACGCCGCCCGCGCGTGGCACTGGCTTCCCCTGATGAGATCGATCGGACCCGACCGCATTGAATCCAAATGTCCACTATGAAACGTAGCAGAACACACATATCTGTACGAGCTTCTCCAAGCTATTACCCATTCAAACACCAAGCTACTCCCTTAGCCGCAAGTCTCAACGCCTCTGACAAAGCTCCCCCGTAAGCGACATGCCGGCTTCCAAATCTCATGCTTCTCATCACTCCAAGGTCGTCACAACCCTCGTGTTCTGTACGTGCAGCTCGCAATCTTTTCCGCCAGCTCGCAGGTATATCCTGGAGCCATAGAAGCGTTGAGCACGGCGCACACTTTCTCTGCGCGCGACCTTTATGGAGGTACGTACTCGTATCTTTGAGCCATGATGCGTAGCTCAAGATTTGCGAACTTGGGCGCGGATATCGGCTGGCGTCTGTTCAAGAGCAGCTAAAAAGCTGCGGGTTATCTCTATGGGGCGGTAGGCAAGCGGCAAAGTCTGGTACACTGAGATGGTCTTTCGGTAATGGTGGTGCCGGGATATCTGATACCATTAGGCCAGAAGGATGAGGATGAGGATGAGCCGCGTGCGTGTTTCCAAAGAATCGAAATCTTGGTATATCGAGGTTCGGAACAAAGTATATGATACATCTATCATAGCTTTTTCATCTGATTTCATCTCCCATCCTGCCCGCCCTCTCCAACGCCGGCCTCTTTCCCATGCAATCTCTCAAACTCCGGCGGGTTTCTCCAGAAGCCCGCACTCTGGCAGACAGACCGTACAGTTGTAAGCTCTCCCCGCACCATCGCTATGCCCAGGTCGACAAGCAGTACCACAGCAAGACCTTGAGCGACCAGATAGCCCATCGTAGGCGGAGGAGGCGGAGGTGGTCGGCGGAGGTTGAGGAAGGTGCGACGTTGTTGCTGTAGGCTTTTTCGCGTGATCGCTGTCCGACAAGACATTATTCTGAGCACCATCGTGATATTCCGTAACCTTCGGAGACTAACCAGGTGTGGAAAGTACAGTTTACATGTGATTGAACTCTGAAACACAGTGAACCCTGCTCGCTCCGGCCCGCGACACGTTCGCGCTTGCCGCTTGGCGCCGTCTCCCGAGAAAGCTAAGCCACCATTGGCGTTCCCTGGAAAGTGAAAGCGTCAGCTCGGGGAAGGGGAGTGGATGGTGGAGCAAGCAAGTACAATTTGTGAAAGATCTGTATACGAGGGCTGAAGCGCAGGCGACAACATCGCGAAAGATCATTGAGAAAGCTCGCAGAGAGAGAAGGAGAAGGGACGCTCGCTCGGGTATACTCGAATACCAGGGTCTGCTGGAGCTGAAGCTTGAGGGACAGCTTGAGACGGAAGCGTGCGATATTGAGAAGGGTAGTTACGAGGAAGTGTTTGGCGAAAGAGCGTGACTATAGCTCTAGCTTCGCATGAAAGACGCTGCGACGAGTATACAGATGGTCACACGGAGAAGAAGATAGTAGGCACTCGCCAGCGTGTCGATAAGATACTTCGATAATCAAGCGGCCTGCCAAACATGGCCGGCAGGCCCAGCTACACCCAGCAACCTAGCCATGACGATCTCCTACACCTCGACGACGACGAAGGACCGATATACCACGATGGCCAACCTCCGCCGGTCTCAGACGAAGAGATGCTGCACACATACAACATCTCCGACTCCGGCGTCCCAGAATCCTCGCGCATAAGTACCTCGCACGATGACTTCGTTGGCTCGCAGTCTACCGCAGGTCTACCAGGCGGACCCGGACCTGCATCTTCCCATTCGCAACAAGAAGGAGCAGCAGGGTTGCAAGCGCCAATGCTGGGCGAAGCAGGTCGTTCCTTCTCTCAGACCTCCGGGCTAAACAACTACCAGCGCTACTCCGACGTCGAGAATGATGGGCAGTACTCCGACTCGGCCTCCATGGCGGGCAGCGGGTACTATGCCGCAGGCGGAGGGATAGACGAGGATAATGTGCCTGGCTTGCCGTTGAATAGAGGACAGAGCAAGCACAGGAGTCGGAATAGTATTCTTAGCATGGGCGGAGGAATAATGGGGCGAGCGAAGAATATGCTTGGCATGGGCCCGGAGTACAGCGAAATGGATCTCCCTCTCACCGAAACCAGCGCAAGAACAGAAAGAACAGGCTCCGCAGGCCTATCCAGCATAAACTCACCTACCAGCCCACCCCAACCTCGCAAAACCCCAGGCGCGACCTTCAAATTCGGCGCCCCATCCTTCGGCCGCCGGAAACCAGATCCCTCAACTCTCGGCCCACGCATCATCCACCTAAACAACCCTCCGGCGAACGCCGTGAACAAGTACGCAGACAACCACGTCAGCACAGCGAAATACAACGTCGCCACCTTCCTCCCCAAATTCCTCTTTGAGCAGTTCTCCAAATACGCCAACGTCTTCTTCCTCTTCACCGCTATCCTCCAACAAATCCCTAACATCTCTCCCACCAACCGGTATACCACAATCGTACCTCTAGGGATAGTACTTCTAGTCTCTGCCGCTAAGGAGATAATCGAAGACAATCGTCGCAAATCTCAAGATCGACAGCTCAACCGCAGTCCGGCGAAGGTGTTGAGGGGAAGTGAGTTTAGGGAGGTGAAGTGGATTGATGTTTCTGTGGGTGATGTTGTGAGAGTAGAGTCTGAGGAGAGCTTTCCGGCGGATTTGGTGCTGCTTGCGAGTAGTGAGCCGGAGGGGTTGTGTTATATTGAGACTGCTAATCTGGATGGCGAGACGAATCTCAAGATCAAGCAGGCTATACCGGAAACTTCCACCCTTGGAGTCTCGCCTGCTGAGCTCTCGAGGCTAGGCGGACGGATAAGATCAGAACAGCCCAACTCCAGTTTATACACTTACGAAGCTACCCTCACCCTCCAAGCCGGCGGCGGGGAACGAGAACTCCCTCTCGCTCCGGACCAGCTGTTATTGAGAGGAGCTACGCTAAGAAATACCCCCTGGATCCACGGTGTCGTGGTTTTCACCGGCCACGAAACGAAATTGATGCGGAATGCGACTGCGACACCTATCAAACGGACCAACGTCGAAAAGAGAGTCAACATCCAGATCCTCATGCTTGGAGTCATCCTCATCATCCTGTCCATTATCTCTTCGATTGGGGACGTCGTTGTCCGCGTAACCGTTGGGCATAATCTCTGGTTCCTGGATTACTCAACAACAAACGTGGCGAGCCAGTTCTTTGGGGATGTGTTTACTTACTGGATCCTGTACAGTAATCTGGTCCCGATATCTTTGTTCGTGACAGTGGAGATTATCAAGTATTACCAGGCTTTCCTCATATCGAGCGATCTGGATATTTACTACCCGGAAACGGACACTCCGGCGAATTGTAGGACGAGTAGTTTGGTAGAGGAGCTGGGGCAGGTGGAGTACATCTTCAGCGACAAGACCGGGACACTGACGTGTAATATGATGGAGTTCCGACAATGCTCTATCGGCGGGATCCAGTACGCGGATGAAGTCCCGGAGGACCGAAGGGTTGTCGGGGATGAAGCAGCGGAAGGTGGGGTGTACGATTTTAGGGGTTTGGAACGGCATAGGAAGGATGACTCTTTCGGGACGGGGATGGCGATAGAGCAGTTCCTTACGCTGCTGTCGACGTGCCATACGGTTATTCCGGAGACTAAAGCGGAGAAGCCGGGGGTTATTAGGTATCAGGCTGCTTCTCCGGATGAAGGGGCGCTGGTGGAGGGGGCGGTTAGTATGGGGTATAAGTTCATCGCTCGCAAGCCTAGAGCGGTGTCGATCTTGGTGGATGGGGAGAGGGAAGAGGAGTATGAGTTGTTGGCTGTTTGTGAGTTTAACAGTACGAGGAAGAGGATGAGTTGTATTTACCGGTGTCCGGATGGGAGGATAAGATGCTACTGCAAAGGCGCGGACACAGTGATTCTGGAGAGGTTGGGGAGGAGGGACGAGGTGGTGGAGAAGACTTTGCTGCATTTGGAGGAGTATGCGGCGGAGGGGTTGAGGACGCTGTGCTTGGCTATGAGGGAGGTGGAGGAGGGGGAGTTCAGGGAGTGGTGGGATATCTATAACAGAGCGCAAATGACTGTTGGCGGTAATCGAGCGGAGGAGGTTGACAAAGCTGCCGAGCTTATTGAGCGGGATTTCACTCTGCTGGGGGCGACGGCTATTGAGGATAAGCTTCAAGAAGGCGTACCGGATACGATTCATACGCTGCAGACGGCGGGGATCAAAGTCTGGGTTTTGACGGGGGATCGGCAGGAGACGGCGATTAATATCGGCATGAGCTGTAAGCTTATTAGCGAGGATATGACGCTCTTGTTAGTGAACGAGGAGAATGCGGAGGCGACGAGAGCGAATTTGCAGAAGAAGTTGGATGCTGTGCGGTCTCAGCATGCGGGGGCTATGGAGATGGAGACATTGGCGCTGGTTATTGATGGGAAGAGTTTGACGTACGCTCTTGAGCGGGATATGGAGAAACTTTTCCTGGATTTGGCAGTGATGTGTAAGGCGGTCATCTGCTGCCGCGTCTCCCCGCTCCAGAAGGCTCTGGTGGTGAAGTTGGTGAAGAGACATCTTAAGAGTATTCTTCTGGCTATCGGGGATGGAGCGAATGACGTCTCGATGATTCAGGCGGCGCATATTGGCATCGGTATCTCCGGCGTTGAGGGCTTGCAGGCTGCGAGGAGCGCGGATGTGAGTATCGCGCAGTTCCGGTTTCTCCGAAAATTGCTCTTGGTGCATGGGAGTTGGTCGTACCAGAGGATCTCGAAGGTGATTCTTTACTTCTACTACAAGAACACGGCGCTCTTCATCACGCAATTCTGGTACTCGTTCCAAAACGCTTTCTCCGGCCAAGTCATCTACGAGTCCTGGACGTTGTCCTTCTTCAATGTGGTTTTCACAGTCATGCCGCCTTTCGTCCTAGGGATCTTCGACCAATTCGTCAACGCCAGGCTACTGGATCGCTACCCGCAACTCTATCAACTCTCGCAAAAGGGCGTCTTCTTCCGAACCCACAATTTCTGGTCCTGGGTCGGGAATGGCTTCTACCACTCCATCCTCCTCTACTTCCTCTCCGAACTCATCTGGTGGGATGACGGCACCCTACATAATGGCAAAATAGCCGGCCACTGGGTCTGGGGCACCGCCCTCTACACCGCCGGCCTCATCACCGTTCTCGGCAAAGCGGCCCTCATCACCAATATCTGGACAAAGTACACTGTCATCGCCATCCCCGGCTCGCTCGCGATATGGTTTATTTTCTTACCGGTGTATGCGATTGTGGCGCCGAAATTGGGGTTTAGTACGGAGTATACTAATATTTTGCCGGTGGTGTTTGGGAGCGGGAAGTTTTGGTTGATGAGTTTGGGGCTGCCGGTGGTGTGTTTGGTGAGGGATTTCGGGTGGAAGTATGCGAAGAGGATGTGGTGGCCGGAGAGCTATCATCATGTGCAGGAGATTCAGAAGTTTAATGTTCAGGATTATCGGCCGAGGTATGTCTCCCTACCCCTTTTCCACTGCTGCGTGACCGTGGGTGTTGTGGGTGGATTGCTGACGATGTTGTGGTGTAGGATGGAGCAATTCCAGAAGGCTATCCGGAAGGTTCGGCAAGTGCAGAGGATGCGGAAGCAGAGGGGGTATGCTTTCTCGCAGACGGATGAGAGTCAGGCGAGGGTGCTGCAGGCTTATGATACTACGAGGGAGAGGGGGAGGTATGGCGAGATGGCTAGTTCAAGGCGGTAGCCAGCGCTGTTTGTGTCATGTATGGTATCTGTGTATCTGTAACGAACTCTGTGGATAGCGTGTGGTGTGCCAATGCCCGACTGCTGTCCTTGTGTGATGGGGATGAGGATGTTTGCATGTGATCGCGCCGCGCGGCTTGAGTGGTTGTTCGTGTGGGTTTTCTATGTTCGCAAACCTTATTCATAAATGGAAGCCACGGCGTCTCGGAAGTGGCAGGTTCTCGCGGTCGACGACGCCGCACAGAGGCTCATAGCGACGCAATCACTGAACGCCGCGAGGCTCGCAATGACGGTGAAGAAGCACGCAAAGCTGAGATGTGACAAGAATCGCCAAGCTAAGCCGTCGCAAGGATCATGCAGGGATTGATTGCACTTGTGACAATGGAGAGCGGCGGATGCAGATGCCGGTCGATTGAGGCAGGGAAAGGCAGAGAAGAAAGATGGGCGGAATACAGCCGGCCAAGAGCAAGAGGAGGCTGCAGCAGTGGATCTACACCTTCCGGTGCGAGCTTCAGCGAGTGTGCAGAGCGCTGATAGATAGCCCGCGGGTCAAGCGCGCCGTGCAAGCCTAATTGTAGGTCCATAGCTCGCCGCCTCCGTCTCGCTTCTTTAGAATGGGTCGAGTGACTGACACACTCGATAGGAGACTCGTGTGGTGCGCGCAGGCCAAGCAGGCGGCGTCCTCGGGGCAAGGGCAGGGTAGTGAGGGTCAAGGATGGGCGTGGGCAACGATATGGAAAAGACTGAGTAGCATCGCGAGGGTTAGGGTGCGATGGTGCTGGCGTGATACGTTGCTAGGCGTGATGGCGTCTCTAGAGTCGTAACTTCGAGATGTCAGCACAGGCTTCGTATCAGCATTCCCTACCTTCTTTCGACTTCGCCGGAGATGTTGTCGTGGCGCACGGTGCGCATGCGACTGCCTAGTGACTGGTAAAGGGAGCGTTCCGGTGCCATACATGGTCATGTCTGCGCGATGCCATGACTTTGAGTCTCGCAGTGCCGGCTTGATGGTCAGCGGGACGTGGTGCATGTAATCTGGCGCTCAATTCCGGCATGAAGCCCTCTGCATCGTCACGCAAGGCGCAAGCCTCCAGTGCCGAGCAGAAGCCGGGCAGCTGATGGCCTGTAAATGTCAGCGTACAAAAGAGGGGGGATACGCACCTCATGCCATGCTTCGGGATCAAGCACGCATGCTATCTCGGACTCGCAGCTCTCCGGCGAGGAGGAGCTCATCGGAAAGGGAGGAAGGGAGGTAGCCGCCAGCGGAACAGATCGGTAACACTTCAGCGCGCACGCCCGCCGGACAACTCCTTTCTCTGAACCCAGACCTAAGCCTAGGAACCCTAATCGGAGTCCTGGGTTTCGGACCCAACGTGGTTTTTGTGAACATACTCCCACGGCCGGTTCTCAGTCATGCTTTCGCACCCGAGGTCGTACCCACTAGCCCCTGATCCTCTTATTATGAGGGGGTATTCGTAGGCCGCTGCTGTTCGAGCGATTGCACTGAAGACCCGGACCAATTGTTGAGTGGGCAAATGAGGGACAAATGCGGCTTTGATATGCCTGGTGTTCCGTGATGGAAAATTGGAGAGCGTGTGTAGATGTAGGAGAAGAGGAAGAGCGCGTAAGCGGGCTTTGTTTTGATCGCGCTGCGGGTTGAGCCGCTTCTTGCATCATCCTCGGGCGGAACCGACGTAATCCGTAAACAGTAGGAGCGGGCTTGGCAGATAGACGCGCAACTTTCGCGCTGCATCATCCCCGTACCATAACTCGACATTGCGAACACTGATTTCCGATACCGTAGCCCATCATGAACGCCAGCCAGGATGGCAAAGGGCCCAAAGCCAAGCCCAGCAAGAACGATAAGAAACGCGCGTCGAAGTCGAATCCGCCGAAGAGTTACAGGCCATCGCCGGAGCAGAAGCAGACGGAGCCGCATGGTGTGTCTGCTGGTGAGCCTGTAGGTATTCCCCACTTGCCATATCAGCTTCGAATTGTCGTATCTCGCGATGGAGCGCCATCGCCGAGGATTTCGCTGAAAACGCTGACTCTGGTGTAGGCCGCTCAACCAAGTCTATCTCCGCCTGCCGTGCGTATTCCCCGTATCACTAGGACGTGTCGATGGTCTCATAGATCACGACAGCAGTCTGCCCTCGTCATAGCCATGTCGAGATCATGTTGGCTAAGGTGCTACACAGACGAAGTCGACTCCTGTGTTTGCGTCTGGTAATTCTCCGGTACGTGCTCCCAATCTAGCACTCCCACTTCGAGCAGTCGTATGACGCAGCAGTGGTGTGAAGCCTTTTAGCTACGATGGGGATCGCTGACACAGCCTAGGAGCCTGTCGAGACCGATCTGGATGAGCAAAGTGAGCAAAGTCAGAGCAGACGTGCCAAGGTATGACCCTTTTCCAGGTTCCTGGACCGATATGCTGTACCTGCTTACTGGCAACTGGTCGCATGGCGGAGATGATGGATGCTGACATATGCTGCAGGCAATGAAATGGTTCAATGACCGCAAGCAGCGCGTACGTATCTCTCAATGTCCAGTCCGGATGTGCGGTACCGTACATCGCGGCAGCATATCACTCTCATAGAGCTCTGAAGAGATCGCTGACAGTTCCATAGGACCGTCGAGGCAAGATGCAAAGGGCCGTGCTTGCCAGCCTGCCTGCGCGTGTTGTGAGTCTCCCCATTTAGCCGTCATGATCCTATGGTGCTGTATACCATACTGGCATCATAAAGCCGAATGGGTTCCTTCGAGTTTGTGATAGCTGACTCGTTCCGTAGGAGAAAAAGAAGCCTCTTTCGGTGTTCGGCGGTAAAGCTGTATGTATCGGTACTGCGTCCACACGCTGTGAAATTCGCTAACTAGATGGCAGCCAACTGCACAGACTCCCGCTGCTGGTGAATGCACTTCCGTCCGGCACCAGAGGCGCGGAGAGTTCGATGCCGAAGATGAAGACTGGAGTCAATGGGAAATCCTCCAGCGACTAGGCGGCAGTCTCCGCGACCTTCGAAGGTCACCAAATTTCACCGGAAACAGGGTGAGACGCAAGCAGCGAGTCGT
>JAKLLW010000041.1:0-73443 GCA_022814695.1 Neocatenulostroma microsporum
TAAGGTATGGCTGGTTGCCGGACGAAGACATGACCTTGTCGGCCTCGAGCCTAAGGAAGTTGAGGTCAGCCGGTGTCTCAACGAGCAGCGATGATCAGCGTACAATGGGTATTCGAAGCAAGTACCCTTAACGTAAGGCGGAGCGACTCGGTGTGAGCGACTCGGCGTGACGTTGGACCTTCGGCGAGAGAGCGTGTCTTGAGAATGCTGGTGGAAGCTTCAAGTGGGGGGAAGCCGCTGCCTATATAGGCCCCACAGAAAAGTGAGGTTCAATTTAGCGCCTCACGTGCCGCTTCACTCCCGCGTTCCGCAATGGAGAATCACAGTTGGAAGGCACGACCTCAGCAGCTCAGCCAATCGAACGCAAGCGTAGCGACGCAGAGGCTGCAGGTGTATGCGGCTTATACGCCCAACATGTAGATTCATCGATCGTCGAAGTACGCAGCTCCTAGCGACATGCAGCTGCCGAGCGCCCATGAAAAAAGAAGTTGCCGCCTTCCGCAAGCCACTCGCGACCCACGAAGGGCCTGTAGGGCGGCCGGTCAGAGAAGAAATGGTTTCGAGGGCTGTTCGGACTCCGTCGGCCGGTACAACAGCTCCAGCGCGATCTGGGATGAGGGACAAAGGCGGCAAGCATTCTTGTACCTAGCCTCGTTCCTGTTCGTCTAGGAGCCTTGTCGTAAATAACAGCAGCCCCAAGCGACACATTGCATCGTGTGGACAATCATGGGAGCTTACCATCGAAGAAGAAGCTCGCGATCTGCTCACGCCGTGACGACCAATACGGAGAAATAAAAGCTCGACGAATTGCTCATGCGTCAGTCGGCTGCCATGGTGGCAGAGCTAGTAGTGGAAGCTTCATCGCCCGTCAGTGCTAGAGGCCATTATGCGTTCGAGGCCATGCATTCTCGTCGTGACCGGCGCAGGCAGCATAGCTGAGGAGCGGTCGCTTTCGCCCATCCCATTCGCTCCGTCAACCTCGTCTTCCCATACGATACACACGTTAGAAGATGTTCGTTCCGCATATCGTGTAGTGATATATACCATGTCAATAAAGGAGATGTCGGTAGTCGAAGAGAAGCAAAAAGAGTGCAAGATTGGCAACGCAACTTGCCCGCTTGACGTGCCGACCCGAGTTGGGCCCAAACTTTACGCACACTACAGAGGCACTCCAGTACTTGGCTAAGGACGCTCAGATCCACGAGCACGAGCACGAGTAGAAGTATCGTAACAGCAAACTCCCTAGTTAAATATGATTTGGTACAAGTCTCAACGACACAGAGGTCTCGCTGCAACGTTGCATGCATGTCGCAGCAAGCGTTGATCACAATCGAATGACCAGGAGAAGGCAGCAATGCTGTTTTGATATGCTTTGATTTGATGAGGCTAAGAGCTAGACAGAGAGAGGGAAGTACATAAGGCACCCTCTCCAGTCCTGCTGCCGCAGCTTTCTGCCCTTAACCAAAGCAATTTCCGCTCCTCCTTGAGCGCTATCGCTATAAACAGCGATTATTGCGCTTTCGATGCGCACACCTACGCCGTCTGGAACTGGAACCACCTCAGCCTAATGTCTTGTCGCTCCCGAAGCGCTGTAAATTATGAGAGATCCCATCCTCTACCCTCTTTGCCGCCCTACGCTCCCGCCGTTCCTCCGCCCGCAAGCTGCTTATCCGTCTATTCGTGGAAGGTACGCTGATCTCTAGACATATCAAAGTGACCCCTAGGCTGGCCGTTGTAGCTTCCTGGGAGGGGTGCGCGATAACCGTTAAGGCTTGGGAAACCTCCAGACGTCCCATTACCGTACGCAGCCTGCCCATTGCCGTACGCAGCCTGCCCATTTGCGCCGATGGCATCCATCGCACCCGATCCGTTATTCATACCGTTGCCCATCCCGTTCCATCCATTCGCAGGCATGTCGTTCGCGCTACTCGCACCCATCATGTTGTAGCTTTGCTGACCCATCTGCGGAAAGTAGTCGGCAGGGCCGTCAGTAAAGTTGAAGCTACGGCCACCATGCATACCCGTCTGGGGGATGCCGAAAGCAGGTGTCTGGACCGGAGCTTGGTCGAACGGCTGGTCGAAGTCGATAGCAGACAGTTGAGCTCCTGTCAGATCATCGGTCGGGCTGCCGAGCATAAGCTTCGGCTTCTTGTGGTCTGGACGGTCTGGACGATCGCTGTAGGTCTCCACGCCACCAGGGATGGCCTCTTCCTCGTCCTCATCGCCGTTCAAGTCGAAGTCAGGATGCGGCTTGCGCTTGCGCTGGGCAGCAGTAGTACCCTCCGCCTTCGACTCTTGCTTGACCATCTCCTTAGGTTCGGGCTTGGCCTTCTTCGCACGCTTCTGCTTCGCCTTCTCACCGCGAACCATATTCGACTTGAAGTAGCCAATGCGTGTCTTGAGCTGGTCCTTTGGATCACGGGCCAAATCCTCAAGGTTCCTGCCCTTCACCATGTCGAGTTTGAGACGATGGTTCTTCGTGACAGATGCGATGACCTCCTCGATTCGAGCCATGCAAGTCAACACATCATCGAAGCGACTGTGAGTGTTTGTCACCTTCTGCCCTTTCTCAGTCCACTCTTTGTGAACGTCGTTCGGAACGCCGACCTTGTGGAGTTGGACAATGGTGAAGATCTCCTTGTCGCAGTTGTGTTTGGTCTGCCATTGACCGTTCTCTGTGCTTAGACTCTCGGTGAGCTTGACTTCCGCCTCATCCTGCTTCTCAACATAGTTCGCCTTTTGGTCGGTGGTCAATGTCACTTCTGTGGGGTCTGGATCATACGCTCTGCTCAGAGCATTGAAGAGACGATCCGACAGTTGTGGCATCATCTGCTCTGCCATCTGCCAGTTGTCGTTGACGATGCCTACGGGTGGTACTCTGATTGGTACTCTGGTGCACAGGCCTCCAGGAGGGTAGTGGAACTGGAAGCGTGTCGGACCAACGGCATTTGTAGGAGCCGGAGGCGCCGCACTTGGTGGCATCACATTGCTCTGATTAGCAGTGGTGAGAGGCGCAGTGCTGATGTTGGGGTTGATGAATTGGTTGACATGCGCTGCGCTCGGTGGCATCGCATTGCTCGAAACGGCAGTGTTGAGACTGCTTTGGCGGTTGGTGAATTGGTTGACTCTCAGCTGCGGCTGTATCGCGGTCGTCTTGCTTGCGTTCGCCGAAGGTGTGAGAGTGTTTGAACCAGTCTCCTCCGCATCAGCGTTCACAGTCGCATGTCCATCCCCAGTCGTAGTGCCGAAGCCACTCGCTTCCGCCTGAACGGCACCCGCACCCTCCGCATTCTCGCTCGCTTGAGCCTCCGCCAAGAAGCTCTCCATGAAGCTCGGCAAGTCTTGATCAAACATGGCATTGAGTATGACCTTCGTTGTCGCACACCAACTACCGTACTCTGCGAAGATGGCACCCTCCAGCTCCGGATGGGAGCGCAGGAGCTGCTCGCGCGTGCCGCTCCAGTTGCCGTAGCCCACCTGATCTACCCAGAACATGGGGTCATTGAATACGTATTGATCCAGATGGGCGAGCTGGAACTGTTGGCTGGGATGCCCTGCCACAGAGGCGGAAGTTGGTGGTAAGGTGTGACTGTTTGGGACGTGGTCGTAGCTTGTGAGAGGTTGCATTGGAGCAGGCTGTGGTGCTTGGTTCTGTCCAGTGTGTGTGCTCGGTGGGGATGAAATGGGTGCCGAATTCTGGGCGGCCATTCTTGCTTGAGGAGCTGCTTGCGATGCAGCTTGAACGTTCTTGGGTCCGGTTGGCGCCACGAAGATCAGGTCGATGTTCTTCTGTGTGCTGTGCTGATGGTTAGCTTCGGAGCGATGTACTGGTGTAAGGAATCGTACGTACCAAAAGTATGCTCTGTGTCCGTCGAAAGGTGTAAGTCGAATGCTGGCGTGAGCGTTAAGAGAGGGGAGCTTGCAGACTATGTAGTTCCCCACAGAAAAGTGAGGTTCAGTTCTCGCCTCAGGCGCCCGTCTCCCGAAATGTAGAAACACAGTAGGAAGGCACGAGCTTCACCAGAGCGCCAATCGGACGCCCGTCCAGCAACGCAAAAGTGGGTCAGCCATCTGTGAGAGTTGCGTTTGCAACGCAGAGCTCCAGGTCTGGACCACAGCGCTTAGGGTGAAAGTGGTAGCGACGGCGAGGTGAATGGAGATGTGAGAGTGAGACTCCGTATTGTATGCATGGAGGAGATGCGGATATACAGTATTGAAATGCATTCACATTGACATGTGAAGGAGGAAAGGTATGAGATAGGCGCCTACGGTAGCCATTGGGAAGGAAGTGTTGATATAGCAGTAAAACTTGTTGTCCAAGAAGGAGAGCAATCATAATCGCGGCAGTCAATGGGAAGCAAAGCAACACCTTGTTACTTTCTTGACAGGACAACATGGGTACCGGGTGGCTAGATAGCACATTGTCAGCACAGCGTACTCGTACCATAGGAGGGACAAAGCTTTGCTTACCCATTTGCCTAGTCAACTTCAGCCGGGTTGCCACATCAGCTTGCCCGACGCCGTGGCGCAGATCTACGGCAGCGCGACGAGCGGTACATCGTCAGCAAGCAGCAAGAGGATTCCGGTGTGCGACATCGTATAGCCGCCGACCGCAAAAGGCTTCGAAGGCTTCAGCTTCAGCATACCAAACGCCACGCCAAGATTCGACCAAGCACCAGCACCCCATCAAGTGTAGGCAAAGGCGACGCCGGCGTTTTCGGCCGCAGATGCTCGTACGGCTCTCGCAAGCGGGTCTAATGTGTGCGATGTTTTCGTGATCCAGGGGAGTGCTTGGGTGTGGCCGCCGGCCGAGGAGACGGTTTCTTCTCTCCGCTTAGGATTCCCCCTATTGCAATTCATAAGGTATTTAAGCGCGTTGTGTGGCCGATCGCCGTGGTCGAGCCTGGTGTGCTTCCATGCTGTCGTCGTCCGTTCGCAAGCCTCCTTGCTGCCAGAGAGGGCATTGTAGGCCATCAATCCTGATCAAATATCTCAATAGCCGAAGCATGAAAGGACCATCGCTCGGTGCGTCCAAGCAGCAAGAAATTTTGATAGGTACATATCACCGAGAGAGGGTTTTGAACAAGGGAGCAAGGGGAAGTGCCATGTCGTCCAGAAGCACGGACGACACCGAGTTGCCGAGGCAGAAAGAGAATCCTCACCAACTCCTTCTTTCCTGTCTTCCTCTTCCATCGCCATGCCATCACGACGGCCAAAGGCATGAGAGCCGGCCATTGATGTAACGTACTCGCCAAAGCATCGCCAGCCCGCCTTGCGTCTCCTAGGGTTGACGAATCAGGAACCGCCGCGACTTGTTGGTGGTTGCCTTCAAACGGGGCGCAATATATTCATCTATATGCATGTGCTGACATGGAGGCGTCTTACTTGTCGTTCCATTATAGGTGTTCTGGCGATAGGAACCCGCCATTGCTAGGGCGAACTACGCCCGCCTCACGAAAGCGGTGGAACCACAGTATGGCATGTATTTCCATCTGCTCCATTCTCTCCACAGTGCTCTCTTCTTCACTTCTCGATACCACATACCGGCGTACCCTTCCATCTCTATTCCGCAGTCATGGCTCAAGCGTCGATGTCAGATGCCTGGCGCTCGCCCAACCTGATCTACCGAGCCGTGGAGGCAGACGACGCAGGCTTCGTCTTCCGCATACACTCAGAGTCCGAATCGTTTCTCAACAACAGCCCTTCACTCGCAGTCCCGCAAAGCATGGCAGATGCGAAGCGCTTCCGTGAACGGGCTCAGAGCCGGCTACTGGCCGTTCTGATTTGCCTCCCAGCTCAAGGCAGCGACTCGAATGGCACACCCATACCTATCGGAAGGATGTCACTTATGGCACCAGAGTAGGCACAGATCCACCACCGACATGCTTCGCTAGGTATACTCATCATGAAGCAATACCAGGGCAAAGGGTATGGCACCGAGGCGATTAACTGGTGCATGAATTGGGCATTCCGGATGGCGAACCTTCACAAGGTTGAGCTGTACTCGTTCGCGTAAGTTCAACGTCAGATGTAAAGGACTGCCGCTGCTGGCAATGCCTTACTTGTGATGCAGTTGGAATCCACGGGCTATCGCATTGTATGAGCGCTTGGGGTTCGTCCATGAAGGGCGCAAAAGAGAGCACTTGTGGTTCGATGGAGCGTACCATGACGAAATTCACATGGGTATCCTTGACCGAGAGTGGAGGGAGAAGTATGGATCAAGTGCGGAGCGCTCTGCCTCCTAACGTGGCAAGAAGTGGGGTTGGAGAGTAGGACGTACTGATACGCAACGAAGAGAAAGACATGATATACCTTCTGATCCGTACACCATCCATACGCATACTATCTCTGCCAACCCACATCCATCGTAGCCATCTAGAGGGCCATACAACATGCAACTCGGCCTATTGACTTCTGGAGATCGCACCAATGTCCGTTGCACTAAGCTTTGGATGCTGTTGAGAAGCCGCACTGGAGCTCTCAATACTCTCTTGGTCCTCTTGGTCCCAACAGGCTCCCAGCGGCCGATTTAACCGTCGTGAAACGGAGATTCGGGTCGGCCATGGATCGCTTCAACGACCGTTGCCTCACCTGGGCATGGTGATAAAGATCATCGCGGCCTCGATTCTCAGCAATCAAGGCGGACTGATAGTATACGAGAGGTCTGTACCGTAGCCATACCAGACACACACCGTCTCGAGAAGATTCTGGGCTAGGAAGCTGCACCGTCTCAGCCGTCTAATGACCGATACAGCAGCACGAGATCTCTTGGGTCTTGAAGAAATGATATTGATGGCCATTACCTATGTGACCACATCTCGCAGGGCTCGATGAGATACAGTCGTTGTTGGTCAGTGGCTGAAAGATCTTGAAGTCATGAGGCTTTCGAGAGGCAAAGGAGGGCCTATACAACAGCTCGAAACCAGGCGATGCTGTTGGGAGAGCTGCACTACTTCTCGTAACCATACTACGTTGGAAGTTGAGGGGATTCATCAAGGCCAACAGCCTCTCGGACATTTCCACTCATTTAGCTCGTTTCGTCCCAGGATCCTGCTCAATCCATCATCAAACGCCACCTTCTTATCGATCTGGCTCATCCACCATGCCGTTCTCGCCCACGGCCTACCCATGACATCCTCCAGCCAAGCATTCCTAGCCACCGCTATACTCAAGCTGAAGCTACTCTTCGCAAAGCCGCCGAACGCCGAACAGCGCTTGAGGATCTCGAAGTCGATCCGAGCTTGCTGGTCCCACTCCAGCTCTTCCAGTGCCAAGGCGTCTTTCTGCGGGAGCGAATCGAGGAGCGTGAACTTGGAGATTATGGAGATGTGCGGAGCTTCTTTCGTGGCTTTGTCTACGAAGCGGCTGAACTCTGAGGCGTTCCCTGTGGCAACGTAGATGACACGCAGCTCCTCCCTCTCAGCATGCTCAAGGTAGGCATCTGTCTGAGCCTCGAAGTCCAGCCCATACTCTCTTTCGGTGGGTGGTGCCATCCAGCCCGCGCTGATAGTGTCGGATTCAGTACGCAAATGAGCGCCATAGTAAGCTTGTTCATGCACTTGATCTGCAGCCTGGATGCGGACATCATGCTGTTTCGCCATATTCGCCATAGCCAATCCAGCAAAGCGCCGTATAGCTGGGTTCGGCCGCAGAAGCATTGGGAAGTAGAATCGGAACTCAGGCGGCAGGCTGCGTGTGTCGACTTCCCAGAGGTTTGGCTTAATATTGACCACCGCTCGGACATTGGCAGCCTTGATATTGATCTCTTTACTCAACAGCCAGCTCTCCACCGACTCTCGCAAAGCTGCTCGTGTGTTCACCGCATCCCAATCCTCCCTTCTACTTCTCGGCTCGTACAAGCCGTCTACAACCATCTCACTCTCTACCTCCTCCGGTCGGTATATCTTCATACCCGGGCACGCCTGATTCAGGCTTTCTACAAAGTGCCCCTCATCAAACATCCGACTAAAGTTCGCCTTCGAGCCACTGAAGATATCGTACAGGTCCGCATCACTCCGCACAGTCATACCCGGCAGCACAATAGCAGCCCCAGCTTCAATCGCTTGGAACACGAAGTCGAGCATCTCCGCACGCAGATTGCCGATGCCTCCCGCTGCGCCGTGTAGATTGAAGATGAGATTTGGACGCCAGGTCGAGGCAGCGCAGTAGTTTCGGATGGCGGAGGTATTGAATGGCTCAAGCAGGTCGGTGGCAAGCCAGCGGTCGGCGAAGGACTGGCTTGATTGGCCAATGTGGGAGGAG
Organism: Neocatenulostroma microsporum; assembly: GCA_022814695.1. Classification (NCBI taxonomy): domain Eukaryota; kingdom Fungi; phylum Ascomycota; class Dothideomycetes; order Mycosphaerellales; family Teratosphaeriaceae; genus Neocatenulostroma; species Neocatenulostroma microsporum. Next base: position 8,263 of record JAKLLW010000041.1, read on the forward strand.
ATGCTGGGCCATGAGGAAGGCCAGGAGGGCGTCCAGGCTGCACTCTCGTGGCGGTTGTGTTGAGTGCGGTAGGAGAGGTAGTATAGGATCGGCAGGGTGATGGCTAGGGCTGTGGCAAGCTTGGCTTTCGGGCTCAAGCTGCCTGGGTGGTGGACATGCATTTCTGCTACTTGTAGGAAGATATGCGACGTGTAATTGAAAGCGAATAAGTTGCCATCATGCGAGGTTGAGGTAAGTGAGAACGGGACGAGGTGGTGAGATGCCGCGCAAGGGCGCGCAAGGGCTGGAATGCAGACTCGCTTTGGAGAACAGAGTCACAGAGTGCACCGCGAACTTGCATAGCTACTGGCCGTAGATAATGATTCTGGAACCTACCTTTATGCGTCTATCGAGGAGCTATTGAAGTCTTGTGCTACGCGGTATGAAGATGTCAATAACTACCGAATTATTGTTCCTGGGGTCGTAACGAAGGGCTTACTCTCCGCTCCTTCTCTTGCCTGAAGTCTTCCCTCCAATGTATTCAGACACTACCTCCGCTATTCCGGTACCATGCGACTCAGGCGCAGGCCTGCATTCAACACACGTCGCACTTCACAATCGCATGCCATCCTCAATGAACTGCGTCTCCTGCTCGCACTGAAACCGGTCCACCCACTCCAAGCCGCTTGCCACTCGATAATGTGGCCACACCAACTGTGCCAGACTGAGCAGCAGCAGGTGTCCGGGACTTCTACTGCTTGCACTGTGCATGACCAGTGTGGTCAGTCCGTATATGCGCACCCATTGACTGTCATACAGCTCCCGCTTCCGCAGCTGAGTCTCCCTAAACATCGCGACGAAGAAGACATGGAGCAGCATTGAGGCCAGCTCGTTTATCTCGGTAGCTTGCTGAGCAGGGACGTCATCCACATGCTGCTGAAGGTTCTCGCCTTTGTAATGGAGCGACGTCAATGTATCGTGGCTCGATAATAGCTGCTCCTCCATCTCCGTCGAGAGGGAACCATGACGCAGACCTTCTACGACGTCCTCAATCAGCTGCTCCCGATGCTGTCTGCTCCAGTACCTGAATGCTGTACGTCCGATCGTCGAGTAGAAATAGGCGCGGAGGATCGTGCTGGCAGTGACCTTTGATACAGAGCTGTCGCCACTTTGATTTGTTCGCACGAGAGACTTGATCTTCTCCAAAGCAGCCTGGCCCCATCGGACGGGTTGCGCCGGCACAAAGACGTGTCTCTGTGGTGAAGCGGAAGTGAGTGGCCGTGCCGAGTCTTCGTCCTCTTCGGCAGTCTCGTCGTAGTTGAACATGCTGTCGGCCGAAGGTAGTTTCACCGGGATCTGCTGTCTATGCTGATCTGTGGACGGCCTAGAGCAAGGACTCTTGTGCTTGACGTTCAACCTCGCTGGAGTCTCCGGTGATGGCGATTTCGAGAGATATGTAGCTTCTCCTTTGCTTATGGACAGTTTCCCTGTGAGTTGGTTCAGGAACGCTTCCCTCATATTCTCCGAGCCGCCAATACGGAGGAGGCTCGCATGCTCCGGTGATGGCAAGCTTTGGTAGGTGGGAGATACTCTGGGTGGCGAGCCAGGAGGTGTGGATGACTCTGGCGGTGTTGTCGACTTGGCCACACTTGCTTTGGTGAGTGTGTGAGGCTGCATGGGCTGCGGTAGAACGGTGATGTGAGGCGTGATCTGAAGCGAGCCCATACGGAAGACCCAGTCTGGTATCTCGATCTTGAGCCCGCCATTGTTGCTAGGTGATTGGGGCGCCTTCGAAGGTGAAACAGTACTGTGAGTAACTCCGACTGTTGTAAAGGGGTCTTTTCTAGTAACATCTTTCGATAGTGTGGTGACTGTAGTCGTGCCCATGATGAGGACGATCAGCTGTGAACGGATTGCGGGTATTCTGATAGCGGCTTGTGGACGTCTATGAGGAAGAGGCTCTGACCGTAATGAGGATGCCTAGAAGGAAGTGCTCGGCTTGAACTTCGAAAACGAAATCCTGTTTACATTGGCCGTTTCGGGAAGAGACGCGTCCTAAATATGATGTCATTGAGTGAATATGGGTTGAAGTCCGCGCTAATCCAAATATGGCAGTTGCGGCTTGCGAGCTTGAGGATGATGGAGGGCCGCCTTCGACACCATCGCATGGAACAGTCTAGCACAGGAGGCTGACACTGCTAGTATGGTCGTTTCGTCATCGTTGCTGATTCCTATCTACGCAGTTAAAGAACGCTTGCAATTACTGTAGGCTTCTCACCCTCTGCAAGCTCAACGCTGTATCAGCGGACCAGATGCATGACATCCTCGCCACCGACAGCGTTCGAGTCCATGCCACAACTTGCCACACTCGCTCCAGAGGCAACTCCTTAGTCTTCCGCCGCCGCTGTATCTTCACCGCCGCCGCTGTCGCCAGACTCTCTCCTTACTGCCACATCTACCCTTATCATGTTTCTGATCAGTCTCCTCCAACTTTCTGATTCCTCGCCTACTCTCCCAGCTTCCTGCGCTTGGTGCTAGGACCGAAACCACCGCCGAATACGCCGTTCATAATGCCGTCGTAATCTGCATCGTCTTCGCCAAGTTCCGCTCTATCTGCCTGGTAGTCACCAAAGATGTTCGAGCCGGGACGCATTGAGTCTGAGATTGCTGCTGGCTGGTACTGCTGGGGGTCTGGAAGCCTCCATTGGTATTGTGAAGGCTGCTGCTGGAATGGTGGCGGCTGCGCCATGCTCGGTGTAGGACGGGTGGGGATCTCCGGCGGAGCGAAAGGGTTGTGGCGAGGACCATGACCTGGTGGTGCGAGCACGTTCGGTCTGTGACCAGCGGCATAGGCGGGAGCGAGAGCCGGGTGAAGACGGGAGAAGAGGTTTGAGGTCTGGCGAGCTTGTGGTTGCGCGTGTCGCATTGTGCGGGCCGGTGGAGTGTAAGCAGGTGCCGAGAGGGTTGCTGTACGAGCCGGACGAAGAGCGAGCGTAGAAGTCGGAGCCGCAGCCGGGACTGTAGCAGTAGCACGAGGTGCTCTCTTTCGAGCATACTCCTTTAACACCGTCTCTGGCGCGGCAATGAAGCGGAGCAGCAGGTAGCGGTCCTTCAAGTCGAGGCATAGTGACTTCTCGTACCACAGAGCATGTATCACATGCTCCATACGCTCCGAGCACTTGATCTTAGCGTCCTGATGTGAAGCGCCGCCGAGCCCGAAGCTTTGGTTTCCCGCAACACCGGACTCCTGGATCTTTACGACCTCTTCTGCGATGAACCAGCTTGTAGCCTTGATGTCGAGTAACGAGAGCTTCCCGCTAGCGACTGTTTCGGAAAACAGTTTGTGGAAGCTCTTCTGCCGAGCTGTAGCATCCGCCGGTATGTTGAGCATGACATTGAAGATACGAGTGCGATATCCCTCTAAGTGCTTGCGGACTTGAGCGACATCATCCGCGTCAGGCGCAATGTTGTGGTTCGGGTTGTTGAGATGCGCCATAGCTTCGTCGTAGCTTCCGATGCTAGAAGTGAAGTCTGCCAGGCCAGGCAGGACCTGGGTGAACGCAGCGCCTTGCTCAGTCACGACGACGTTCATCCTGTGCCCACCAGTTAAGATGCTCTCGGTCCCAAAGCCTCTCAGCATCTCAGGAACGCGGCCGCGGCTGTTCTCAGCGTGGCCCTTCTGCGGCAGAGCAGCGGTGGAGAACGGTAGAAGCACCTCGAGGTCGTCCATCCAGTCGGCACCCTTGATCCAGTGATCGCCTTCAGTCAGCAGCCCGTCCTGCTCAAGCTGGTCATACAGGTCGTAGGTGAAAAGCTCCGCAAGCTCGGACATCTTCATCATCTCGAGATGCGAGAGTCGGGGCCACACAATCTTGCTCAAGCACACCAACTCAGCGCGAGTAGTAAGCTCGATGTTCATCCGCATGACCGTCGAAGTGTCACCGAAGAGTTGATGCGGCTCCCGCGCGTCAGAGAACGTGTAACCAGACACGACAAGTGTCCAGAGCTGGCTCAGGGTACGATCAATCAACTCCCTCTCCTCGAGATCCAAGTCGTACGACTTGCTGTCCACGTCTTCCGGCATGCCTTGTCGTACTCGATACTTCTTCTGCTGCGTCGAGGATCTCAGCCGATGACAGAGTTGCCTTACAGTGGCGGCCAATGGCGTCGTGTTCGTCGTAATGGATAATGCCAACACCCCAGCATTCTCGCGCAGCGCATCTTGCTGCTCTTTGGTCATGTTGGCCAAGACCGTACGGCCAGGCAACAAGTAGAACAGCAAACGCATTGCCGCATCACAGAGTGCTTCCATTGCAGCGTCAGAAACCGTCTCACGAAGGCTCACCAACCGCCCGAGTAGCTGCCGCCCTTGACGCTCGTCCGCAAGCTCTTGGAGGGTGAAGAGCGGCGGAGAGACGGTGACCGCAGTACCGGAGCTCGCATCTTCGGTCTTGATCCGCAAGTTGGTACCTTCTGTGGACTCCTGCTTGAGTCTCATTCTGCCGATGTTGTTCGCCGGAAAGGCGGTAGCAGGAACCATCCGTGGCAGCGGAGGAGGTACAGGTATCATCTGAGAAGATTGCGAGGCCGGGCGGAGCGCATTGGGAGATGAGATGTTGAAGTTCGCGGTTGCTGAATCATTGAAATTGAAAACGCCGGATTGCGCTGCTGGGTGGGTTCGGCTGGGTTGGCGAGGCGGCGTGTTCTGGAAAAGCGGAGTGTTCGAAGTGCCATACCCGCCAGTGAATGGTGCTGCGGGTGAGATTTGGTGGCTGTAGTGGTCGCGCACGGTACTCGTGCCAGGATAAGCATAAGAAGGGTACTGCATGTCGTTGTTGCTGCGGTGACCGTAGGCGGACTGGGTCGTAGGTGCGAGTATCTGGCCACCAAGTCCGCGATTGGCGTCTTGACTCGGGTACTGAGAAGCGAAGGAGTACGCGAACGGGTCGATCAGTGGAGTATGATCGTGGTGTTCCGCATCACCCACGTGAGTAGGGAATGAGTTTTGCGTGAAGGCATAAGCCGGTTGCTGCTGGGTCTGTTGGTAGAATGTGGGCTCGTGGTTTCCATCGGCGTATCTGCGAGGGCGCTCGTCGTGTTGGGCACGATCCATTCGAAAGTCTTCCCACGGATTGGGGAACGACATGATCTGCTTACACCATTAGTTGAGTGCTCGGTAAGAAGCTTCGAGTCCAGCAGTGTGACGTACCACTTCCACACGAGCGGTAGGTCGAGGGGTGCGATGGATGAAAGCGCGCAGCGCGATTGTCTTCTCTCTTGTTCCGCGTGCTGATGCGTCGTACTCGATGCAGACGGGTGTCGTACACTCGAGTCAGAGATGGATGCGGATGCTGAACTCGGCGTTGAGGTATTGCTGCGTGTGCGTGCGCAAGTCTCGGTGCTGTGCGAGAAAGTCTCTGCAATTGCGCTAGCGCTGCGGGTGAGCCCGTGCAGTCTCCGCTCTCCGCCGGAACGGGAAGGAAGAGCAGCACGTTCACTCTCCGCTCCTCGAGATACTCCAGCCTGTCGATAGCACGGCATCTGCTGATCGTTGTTGAGCGAACACTCCAAGGCAGAGAAGGTAGGATCCATTCGGGCTGACTGGGTCATCGTAAGAATGCCGCTCGGAATCGACTTAGCCACAACCCTGGCGGCTGGAAAGATCGGTCAATTCGTGCAGGCTGCTTGCTCGAGCACGGGATCGTGTATATGCCGAGGGACTGAGCAGGCATTGCAATCTGGTGTCGGTTGATTATACTGAAGTAGCTTCGATGTGGTGCCTGTCATGGGGGCTAGCTCGAGGGAGTAGCTATAGCTATGGGTGAGTATTTGGGACATCTCTTGTTGCACTCTATGCGAGGTTCGGGAATGTCTGTATCATTAGCACTGTACTGAGCTTATCTCTGACGAAGCATATAGGCATTTTAAAGCTTGGGTGAGGCGAAACAGTAATAACAGGCTACTTGGAGGGCAGGGTGAGACACAAAGAGATCGAACCAAATGCGCATAGCCGCCCAGGTTACTTCTTTACTGCTTGTTTGTATATTGAAGCACGCGTCCAGCCCGCAGACGCTCCGCTATAGCATAGGGAGCCTTTGTTCAAGCGAGGTTGGTGAGTCGCCCGCCACTTCCACCGAGGCGGGTGGCCTTTACCCTTTTGAACGGAATGCATCTGGCGAATGTCACGAGCTGATATGATGTCGCTGCATTTCTGGAAGTGGATGGGCGGTTGTGGACGCGAGAGATGGAAGAGAAGACGAGATGAAGTGTGGAAAAGTGGACGCGTGTTAGCGCGAAATTCCTTAGTCATCCCCGTGGCAAGCCATCTTCCATACGTCCACATCTTCTTTGCGTCAAGCAACCGCCTGGCAAAGGCAAAGGCTTATTGGAGCATATAGTAGAATCTTTTGGCGCATGCAAGGCGGAGTGGGCATGAGTTACGAAAATGACACCATGCGATCATATCTCTTCATGCTGTCCATGAAGCTACTTCGCCCCCCTCGTCTGCTACGAAGGATGGGCCTTACCCGACCAACGCAGAGCTAAACTTTCACTTTCCGTCCTCCAGCGAGCCTGGCTCCCCAGCAACATCTTTCTGACCAACTCCGGCTCCGGCGCAGGCGTCAATGCGGCAATGATATGCTCCGACGAGGGCGAAGGGGAGTTTGCCGGCGCCTGCTATTACCCCTCCACTGTCTTCATGACACAGACTTGGTACTCGCGGGACCCTCTTCGAACTCCTTTACAACCTAGCTGTCGCTGCAGAGCTTTACTACACCGTCCTACTCGGCAGCTGTTTACACACAGCTGGAAGAACACGATACGGCCAGCTACGCAGGATCCTGGCAGCCTGGCTCCACGACCTGACAGATACGTGCAAGGCGATGGATCGGATTGGCTTGACTTCTATGCGGTGTATGCGGAAGACAATGCAAGCCTGTGATTACCTGTATTTTCAGCTTCTGTGCGAAGACCATGCAAACAGTGGAGCCCCAAGCGGTATAACCATCTTCCTAAATGGGCTAGTGCGTGAAGCAAGTATATCTACATGTATATCTGCATGTACCTCGCTGACTACTGTATGCGGTTCTTCGTGACCGCGCACCACTCGGCGGACATATAGATCGCTACAAAAGCTCCGATCTCGCAGTACCACTTACCAGTAGCATGCATGTGATCGTGGGCCGCCGTGGCGTTAACAGCTTTCCTCTGGCACCAATTGCCATGCACGCATACCTCGCAGAAGCTGAGCTCTGCCAGCCTCGGAGCTCCCAACATATGCAGCCTAGATGGGACCACCAGTGTGCCAGCAAGGATGAAATGAACGGTCACGCCTGGCGAACTCGGCTCTGTATCGCTTCGCCGTAGTCTTTTCATATCGTAGGCATACATGAGCGTAGCTGAACCAACTTGGCAACTAGAAACCTCTCCGGTTTGTTGATAGCGCCCATAGACAGAGAAGAACAGTACAGCTATCGCACCGCCGATACGCAACAGTAACAATGTCACCGCCTCCACCACCACCGCAGACTGAGGCGCAAGCTATGGCAACAATAAACCACTTCATCAAAACCTACGCCTCCTCCCTCCCCGCCACCAACTTCGACAATCCCTTCACCACATCCCTAACCTGCATCTCCGCCAACCCAGAAACTCTCACCACTCCCGCCTCAGCAACCTTCGCCTTTACAATCCCTTCCACCTACCGCAACAGTCCCACCACCCTCGCAGTGCAAGGCGGCGCTATAGCAATGTTCTTCGATAACGCCACGTCCCTGCCAATGCTCATCGTCAGGAGAGGGTGGGATGGTTTCACGGGCGTAACGAGGAATCTGAGTGTGACGTATCTGCGGCCCGTGGATGTCGGTGAGAGGGTGGTGATTGAGAGCCAGGTTGTGCAGTGTGGGAGGCGGAATGCTACTGTGAGGGGAGTGATGAGGAGGGAGGGTCCAGAGGGGGCGGTGTTGGCGATGTGTCAGCAGGAGATGGTTAGGCCGGAGGTGGTGAAAGGGTTCAAGCTGTGAGGAGGGTCTAAATTGTTGCAGGAAAGATAGAAGTACATCTCCTCAAGGCTTCTAAGATTGCTTGCCTGTGGTGTGCGATACGGCAGGCGATCGCCTTCTGCCTGGATTGGAGAGTGCTGCCACTTGACGGTATTACAAGGTGATGAAGAAAGGTGCATGTACAACCGAGCCCGCCACTTTCTCTCGCCTCCTAGGCAGTGTTGAAGCTGTCGTATCGGTCGGTCGATATCTTTCGTGTATAGGGACGGGTTGAGATTCTCGCCACTGCTTGAAGTCTTCTCCAAACACGCTTACGATGCTGAAGCAGCTGTATAGGCCGTTCAGGCGTCTAAACGGTCTTGTCAGTGCGGTGTTCGGTGACAGATGTTGTCAATGATCTCAGCGGAAGGATGTCGCTGTGGTTGTGCTGGACATCTGTACGATAGCATTAACAGCGTGGTGAAATCCAGAGATTCTAGTGTATGTAGGAAACCTATGTGAAGTTAAGCTGAATCTTGGGTAACTTTATGGTTTACGTGACTTCCGGATGCAGCCATTTGCCAATCCTGTGGTATATTGCTTGGTGAGAATTCTTGTTTTGTGATTCTAGTATCGTTGTGATCGTCTTGACGAGCTCTGACTATTGGTAGTGTACTTTTGAGGTATTGAGAATATGGAAAAGTTGATGTTCCTGCCTATTCAGTGGTGCTATTGTTGATGTCTTGGCGAAATCTGCAGCTAAAGCTATGCCTCAAAAGCCAAACTGTGACATAGCCGTAAAACCATCATCTCGCACATCTCCAAAGCGACACAACATCGAAAAGCAAGCAAACAGCTCACCGACACCACCAACACCACCACAACAAGACCGCGACGCCTACAAGATGGCCTGCTGCAACTGGCTCGGCAAGTTGTTTGGCTTCGGCGGCGAAGACGACGAGAGCTCGCTTGGTGTGAACTCGCCGTTGCTCTTCCCGGTCTCCTCCTGTAAGTCTAAAGCATCTTGATATGCTCCTGGTGCTCTTTGAATCATTCTTACTGACAGGAACTCAATAGCGCCCTCCTCACCATCCTCCTCCCTCGGGGGCTACGGCTCCCTGACGGCGCCAATGAGCCTAAATGGCTCAGACAACCTTCCGCCGGCCGCATCCGCCTCCTCCTCGGCCTCCTCCACCATCTCCGCTGCGCCGAGCAGCCCAGACGGCGCCGCGCTCACCGCCGGCGACCTCAACTACGACGCCGCTCGTCAGTTGAGAGCGCTGCGCGGCGAGCAGGACGAGCGGGACGAAAGTTTCTTTTTGTTTGAGTCGATATAGGTGGATACGAGGCGGAGATGACGACAGCATAGCAAAGATCGACGTTAGAAGCGTCGGGAGCTCACATAGCATGCAAACAAGCTGCTCACCACGTTTTCATCACGTTCTACTTGCCAAAAGAGCACATATTAGCCACTGTAGGCCTTTCGTGAACCTCGTAGAAAGGTAAAAGTCACTACAAGAGCTTCCTAGGATTGTCCAGCAGCTTCAAAAGCACAAAAGTGATGCTGTAATGTTAGGTATAGCCTGTGATATCAGCCAGAATCATCAAAAAGCTCATACATACCAAGCAAAGGTCTTCACCATGATCAGAATGGCTGCAAAAATTCCCAAATCGATACACAATATCGGGAAAAAAAGAGGAGTTCGATGAAGCTGAACTATAGTATGGCTGGACGAAACACAGCTGGCTGGAGGAAACACAGCAGGTAATAACTCTGGTAATACGTTAGCACAGTTCTATCAATGATGTCCGTTCGTAGCGAGCGGGCAACGAGCGACTATCTAGACTAAATAAGCTAACTATCTAATCTATCTACGAAGTGCATTGAATTTTCTCACAACCTATATACTACCATCTGCTTATCCTCCGTAGAAGAGCCGACGGTGGTGGCTTGCCTCCTCTTCTCAGATCTTCACATAGAGAGCACGGATGAACATTGTTATACATGGAGGTTTGAGAAGAAGGTCACTTTAGGGTCCACATACCTTTTCATGATGTTATACCATGTGGTTGATGAGGTAGCCGGTAGGGGCTGGTCGACAGTCTGGTATATGTGAGGCGTCGCCGGTCTTGGCGAAGAGGCGTTCAGGGGCTTCGCAGAATGCGGAAGGCACTCTGCGAGAAACACCGTTTCCAAAAGTCAGCAATTCCTCAAACGCTATGCGAACTCACCATACACCACCTCTGGAGCCGCCAAAGGCATCTCACAGCAATCAAGAAACAAATACTCACGACGTACGACTTCCGACCATTGCGCAAGGAGGCTGAGAACGACATCGTCCGTCAGATCATGAGCGACCTCAACGTTCTCCTCCGCCCCGAATTTGCCTACCATTTTCGGCAGGACCTCCACAAGGCCGTTACCACCCTCAAGATCGGCAAGAGCATGGTTCAGCGCAATGAGGAGATGTTCGGTCAGGCATCTGCAGCAAATGCTCCAGTGCAGACCGCGCCTACTCCGCTACCACACTGTTGCGCCGTCTCAGTTCGCTGTTCCGGTGCAGACCACCGCTCCGACGCAGACCGTCACGCCGGTTCAGAACACCGTGCCGGCGCAGACAAGATCGGCGTGCGCATGCGGTAGACTGCGAAGGCTTATAGGACGTTCTTCTACGATGCTGGTATGGGTTTCAGCCCCAAGGGTATAGTCCAGCGCAATGAGGAGTTGATCAGTCAGGCGCGTGACCAAGAGCCGTCGCCCTACGCCATCCTTCCTGAATACGCCTACCAGTTCCAGCACGCTCTCCACAAAGCTGTCACGGAGGCCCTGGAGATCAGCAAGAGCATGCGGCAGACTGCGAAAGGTTACAAGACGTTCTTCTACGAGGGCGTTGTGGGTTTCAGCCCAAGGTTATGGTCCAGCGCAGTGAGGAGACGCTCGGTCAGGCATCTACAAGAAACACAATCTGCAAAAGTCAGCAACTTCCTCGAACATGATGCAAACTTACCAAAGACCTCATCCATACGCCCTTGGAGCACCTCCCAGCAATCAAGGACCTACGCGATCCGCTGGAGTCACACCCGTGGAACGCAAAGAGTGCTATCGGTCATCTCGCACCGCCAGTCGCGCAGCTAGCTGCCCAGCCACCAGCGCAGACTGGTGCTCCAATGCAGACCGCGCACATTGCGCCCACGCCCACTGCGCCCACGCAGGCTGCTGCCAAGCAGCTTCGCCAGACACCCGCGCAGACCGTCACCCCGGTTCACACTGGTCCGCCGGTTCAGACCACGGCACCCTTGAAGCACCTCACACACGTCGCCCAACATGGTATGCAGCAGATGCAGCAGAGCTATCTGCAGAAGCAACAGACCATCCACCAAATGCCTGACGCTTGAAGCGAGGATCCCAAAGGCATCGAGACGCTGGAATCACAAAGAATGCCCTGAACATTGCCAGGCTCAGGCTGCTGCTTCAGTGGTGCAGACCGCGCACATTGCGCCCACTGCACCAACCCAGGCCGCTGCCCAGCAGCTTCGCCGGCCACCAGCGCCGACCGCGCCGACACGAACCGTTACGCCTGTTCAGAACACGGCGCCAGCTCAAACCGTGACGCCATCCCAGACGGCAATGCCAACCCAGTTGGTCACTCCTCGCAAACTCTGAGTATGCCACGCCAGTACAAGTCCTACCTTGAGAACCCCCAGAACGACTCTGATAACATCCTGGAGAAGCTGGGCTTGAGGAGCAGTACCAGCAACGCAGCATACCGTCTTCGAAAGCGCACGAGACATCCCTCCTCCGCTACGACAATATCTCTCCACCGCTACACACCCGCTGGGACTCCTGAAGAAGACATGCTCGGTCAGGCGCGTGATGGGGAGCCGCGGGTCTACGCCATCCGGTGCACGATAGCTCCATACATTGCCGAGAAGAGCTTCAAGGATAGGCATATACTAAGCGTGTCGTTCAGAAGAGCGAGTCTGTGCTGTGCGAGCGCACTGGCAACCTTCGCTAGGCACAAGGGCGAGAGAGCCCAGCAGAGCTTCCAGAAGCAGAAAGAGCTTGGTTACAAGACGACTGCCATTGAGGCCGAGCAGCGCCCACGCATCGAGACGCTGGAGTCGCATCTGTGGGACGCACTTGACAGGTGCGCCAGTCGCGCAGCTGGCTGCCCAGCAGCTAAGGGCTTCACCAGCTACCAGCACCGAACACGCCAACCCAGGCCGCGAACTCTCCAAGCACCACCTCGAGACAATTTTGAGGCCTACGATCACAAAGGTGGCCAAGCGCATACACGGCCAAGCTGAAGAGACGGATTGCTGGACGACAAAGCCGACAACAGAGCCGCGCGAGCGTTCCTGCTTTGCGTCGTGCAACGGAATCCCATACGCGTCGACTGCGAGGAGGATGAGAGCACTAGCCAAGTCTTGGGCTTGCAGTCACCTTGGATAAGGGACATAGGGTTGCTTGAGTGGTGGCAGGTGCTGATGCTGGGCAATGAATAAGATCGCAGTAACCGCAGGTACAATGCAGAGATCAGATCGTCTCTCATCGAGAACATCCGCCCGATCCTGCCGGCCATCCGTCACAATCCATACGGATCCAGAGCAAGACCTCCGAGTAAGATGGTAGCAGCTCAGGTGCGTCTTCTGGTGCTACCATCCCTGTTGAGGCTCTGTCTCCTCATCGCTGGGCTACCGACGGTAGAGGATACGGACCGTTGAAGAAATGTCGACGGTTTCGTCATGGTCCTCCACGCCTGCCTGCTCGCCAGGGCATCGTTTCTACTCTGGTGGCGAAGCATGTCGACTTGGTGGAAAAGACGGTGGAGTACTTCAGACACCAGCGTCTCAGCATGGTGTAGAGCTTGCGGCAATTAACACTGTGCTATGAAAGTGTGATGGAATGGCGGTTGGAGGCATAGCGTTGGCCATCGACTCTTGAGCATGAGCCGTAGCATTTAGCCGTAGCATGATTTGTAGCCTATCGCCAGCGTTCTCTCCACAGCCGTGAAATTCAGAGCCTCTTTAGTCTCGTTCTATCTCACGACCACTGTGCTCTCATACTGCGTAAAGAGCTCAGTCACGTGACGACGGCTTGGCGCTGATCGGCTTAATTTCGGCAGTGTCTTTCGCTTTCACGTCTGACGAACTTCGTGGAACCACAACGAAGTCGTTCAACACCATTCTCATGGATAACTCGCCAAATCAACATCAAGCACACCGACACTGGGCGTGCATGTGTCGGCGCCGATGCGGGTTACATAGCAGGGCGGCGATGCCCTCTAGCACGCTGGTGTCTGCCCGCCCTTTTCGTACGCGCAACCGCTGCACTCACTCTTCGAGGCCATCATGGCTCCATCGGCTGCCGAAGAAGAAGAAGCCGATGCGTGGCTTCAGGGCCGGTGACGCAGACGAGGAGGACGATGATGCCGAGGACCGTCTTAAGGCGACCAGGGCGACGGCGAGAAAGAAGCCGAAAGTCGATTACAAGGCCGCAGACGGTGACCCCACGGAGCTCAGCTCACTCGAGAGCGACACAGGTATGCCCATACTCCCAAAAGTCTGACCATACTCCCACAACTCTGACCGTGCTGCTGACCCAACCGACCGCGCAGACTCGCCGCCAGAGACTACATCTACGCCCAAGAAGCAGCAAAAGGTTGGCTCTATCAAGTCCGGCGCTGTCCAGCATGTCGACCCCGTCTACTCGACCCGCCGTGAGCTGCTCTCGCGTGCCGACAAGCCATACATCCACGAGCCATGCGGCATGGGCTGAAGCCACCCGGACGACGTGAGGAACCACCATTATGGCAAGAACGGCTGATATCGACATCGAGGGGCTCACGGGGATGGCGGGCTTCAACACCGAGAAGACGTGTGACCTGGGGTGTCACCAACAAGAAGCTCGCGGCTATGGCCTCACCGGCTGCCGAGGGTGGGAAGGGTGCTGGTGAGTGTTTCCCTCCCCATTGGTAATGAACGAGTACACTGACAGCCGCTACACTGTAGCGACCCCGAAGTCTCCAAAGGCGAAGGCGACTCAGAGAAAGTGCGCGGCCAAAAAGGATAGCGAGGAGGGCGCTGAGGGTGTTGATGTCTTAGGAAGATCAGGGCCATGCCGCCATCACGCCGTGCTAGCATGCGGGAGTAGGGAGTAGTCGTAGCATCGCCACCGTAGCATGATTTGTAGCACATAAGCAGCGTTCTCTTTGCCACCGTGCTGTAATGTGCCCATCCTACCACGTCCCTTGCCCGTAGAGCGTTGGCCTCGGTCACGTGGTACTGGCTTGGCGGTTTTCGGCTTGGGCCGCTTTTGGCGTGGCTTCGGTTGCGTCTTTTGCTTCCACGTCCAGCAAGCACCATCACCGTCACCAACATCATGACCATCATCATGATCCCACCAAACGCTCATCAAGCAGGCCGGCCTTGGCCTTTACAAGGCCTGTCTCGGGCTCCACCAGCTATGCTCTTACTCAAATCCATCCGAAGACACCAGGATCGGTCGATGGTGCACCTTGCGGCTTGCATAAACTTCTCCATCACGTTTCCGCATCGCGACCAACGGTGCCACGAGTGATCAGAGAACATCAGCAAGCGTTCAAGGTACGTTACTGATATCATCTCCAGCTTTGGCGGGTGATGGTTCCTCGCCGCCGCTTGCTTTCAGGTCACTGACTGATTTTGCAGACTTCGACAGGTCCGTCATCGACGACGAGGTAGCGCTGCTCGACACGGCCGGGCAAGAAGAGTACTTTGCCGTGCGCGAGCAACCAGAGGCAGCAACGAAGAGCAGATTGGAATGGGGTCGGTGGTCATAGACCAAACAGTTGGTGGCTTTGTGCCATCAAACCGACCCTTGGCCGCATAGCGGTAAGGCATGGATGTGCCGCACAGGCGACTTACGCATGCTGTCGCCAAAAGGGCGAGTACGATGTGGCGTCCGAAGGCATCACCAAGATGCAAGGTCTCCAGGACGCGGGAGTGGGAGCAAGGTGTGATCGTAATGAACTGCCTCCGTGAGGGCACCGACGAAGAGGCTGTTGTGGTGTAGGCGCGGATACGTCTCGGCTACAGCACCCAAGCCGACGAGGCAGTCTAGGAGGACACACAGGCTTCGGAGAGCCATCCCAATCTCACGATGCAAGCAGAGTGACCTTCATCCACAACCGCCAAAGACGGAGACGAAGACCGCTTCGATTCCGCTTTTCCGCTTTCCGTGGATAAGAGGAGAGCCGACGGGAAGCAGAAGATAGACAACGAGGAGCGTGAGAAGGCCAATGCTCAGAGTTCCTGGTTGAGCAAGAGGTAGTGACGGGGGTGGCGGTCATAGACCAAAGCTGGTGGCTTTCTGCCGCCAGGTCGTCCCATGGCCGCATAGCGGTAATGCATGGATTTGCCACGCAGGCGATTTGCGAACGCTGTCGTCAAAGGGGCCTCGCATGCAAGTACGACGTGGCGTCCGAAGGCACCACCAAGATGCAAGGTCTCCGAGAGAAGCTAGACGCCAAGACACGGGAGTACGACCACCTCGTGATCGTCCTGCGTCGCTTGCGGGAGAGCAGGGACGAAGAGGTTGCTGGGGTGTACGGGAGGATGCGGCTCCCCTGCACCATCGCGCCACGAGGCAGCCTAAGGCTCGCTTGCGTCGTTGCACCACTGCGAAAGTCGACGCGCAGCTTGCGTGCAGGTGCTCGAGCAGAAGGCGCCTTCCTACTCGTCTATCGGGCGCTCACTCTCTGCATACCCGGTCTGTAGCAGCTTCGGGCAAGCCTTCAGAGCTGCTCACCAAGTGACCAAATGGCGCGTGTCTTGAGTTACTACAGTGCGGACGACGAGGCAGCCTGGGAGGACACTCAGGCTTCGGACGATAGGGAACCCAGGTCCCACCGATCGAGTACGATGAGAAGGAGAATTTCCACCCAGCGACACAGCCATGGCGTTCAGCTGGAGCATACGGAGCTGCAGCAGGCCTTATTATTCTTGCCGCAGATCTCGGCCAAGATGCTGGGAAAGGCGACTGGTCTCTCGGGGTAGGAAGGGCATAGTGTTGACCTGTGGGCTTTGTACGGGCAGCGAGCAGACGTAGCCAATTGTAAAATATGCCCCCCATGCGTCTGTAAACTCTTTCTGTCAACTTCCCGTCTTGACTTCGTCCCGTGGCTGCTATGCTCACAGTGTTGTTTGTTGGATGGTGACACGTGACTTGTCTTGGCGTTCCTTCGGCTCGACTTTCGCGTTTCTGAACTTCTCGTCCAACAAACATCGTGAAACATCACAAAAGCCGACAACACCACCGTGTTTAAAACGCCAGCCGACCGTCTCGACAATGAATGTCGCCGATGCTGGTCTGGAGCATACTCACCTCAAGAGGTGGTTATGCTGCGGTGGCTGGAGGGCACTCAGGCGTCCGAGAGCCATCCAAACCGCCTCGTAGGACCTCAGCGTGAGAGCTATGTCAGCTATGCAGACACCAGCGATGGCGAGTGCGAGGAGGAGGTGGGCACACCGCGCCCATCGCAAGGTCAGCCTACACTCGAGCAGGTGCCGAACAGCGATGGCTCAGGTATGACCATTCGATACAGCAACAAAGTGCACCGTGTGCTGATGTCAGGACCAAACGACACCCGCTCACGACGTATCGAAATGTTGCGCGAAGCCTACGGCTTCACCAGTGCGTGCCCGGCTTGCGGAGACTTGACCGGCGAATCTGATGGCAGGCACGAGCTCATGGCATGGTTTCCTCGTCATTGGTCAAGAGGAGGTTACCCGTTGCCGGTCACATCTCGCATCAGAGACGGTGACGGTGTGCCCAGGAGCGGCGATCTGGTTGCGGTATTCGTAGGTGGAACTGGCGGCATCGGGGACAGCACGGCGAAGGAGTTTTTCAAGCGGACAACAAGACCGAAAGCTTACAGTATTGGGAGGTTGGTCTTGGATCCCATCGAGCCATTCTGCCATTGACCATACTGACGGTGTGCGTAGGAGCGAGTTGAGAGGCAACAGGATATGCAACGAGCTGCACGAGATCAACCCGGAAAGCAAAACTCTGTTCCTCGCAGAAGGACATCAGCCTTCTCATCAATGTCGACGAGATGGCCGCCGAGCTTCAGAAGCGGATGCAGTGTACGGCGGCGGAGTACACCGGTGCTTCGGGGGAGAAGAAGCGCTTCGGGGACAACATGATGCGGGCCAACAACTTCAGAGAGCCTAGGCGCGAAGCTCTCGCGCTCATCACCATCGTCGCCATGCCCGGCTTTCTGCATTGGCGCAAGGAGGCAGCACCCGCGTTACTCTCAGCAGGCTCCGTCGCGGGCCATGCTCAACGGCCAGTCAGATGTGATGGGCCATGGTTTCACCATGGAGGATCTACGACGTCAGCAGCATCAGAGTATGCTGTCGCCGTCAGCGTTCTCCGTGCAGACTCAAAGCCATCTGCTGCGTGAGTGGTTGGGTCCGGGATTGATTTGGGGTCGGTGGTCTTTTGACCTAATAGTTGGTGGCCTTATGCCGCCAGGCCGACCCTTTGACCGCATAGCGGTGACGGCTTCGCTGCTATGGTCGCCGAGGGCGGTGACACGGATGAAGATGGGATGGGTGCAGGCTGCTGACGAGGCGGTGGCGGAAGTGCATGCATATGATTCCTCTTTTGAATGTGCGGATGGGTATGTGATTTTGGATCAGGGGAGCTGGGACAAGGTTGAGGCGGCGATTGATTCTGGGCGTGCTTCTAAGCGTTTGAGGGCTGCGGCTGCCGAGGATCTGACGCTGGAGACTGCGGTGGTAGGTGTATGGTCCATGCGACTCGTAGCGGCAGAACAGCTTCGACAATATCATTGAGAAGTTGGGCTTGAGAAATGATACCCGAACTCGCAGCATGTCATCTTCGACCAGCGGACTGCTCGGCATGACCGCTCGCCGTGAGCTCCGAGTGAGCTCGCATTCAGCTTGACGGCCAGGAGGGCAATACGACGGCAACTGAGGCGGGAGCGAGTGTGGAGAGGGTGCCATCGTGCGGAAAACCTATGCCCTTCTGGTGCCACTCAAGCGGCAAGGTCAAGAGATCGCTGGCGATACCGAGACATGACGGATCAGTACTCTTCGCAGCCCGAGCGGAGGGCGGAGGCCAATAGGCAGAACCGGATGAGCACGCTGCCGCGGCAGTCGATCAGGCATTCTACCGTGGAGGAGGACATTTTGCAGTGGACCACGGTGACGCTCAGGACTCTAGCAGCTACTCGAAGCGGATATAGGGTGGCTGTAGTGGTAGATAGCAAGCCCAGTGCGTATCATGTCCCCATCCTCTTTATGTTGTTGATGTTGGCTGTGAATTCTTGTTGGCTAGCTGAAAACCGCCGTTGCACCTCTGTGGACTTAAGGGACTGTCTGAAAGCTCTTACCACTATCATCGCTGTCGTCTGAAGAGTCGTCGTCGCCGTCGCGAGTGCCAAGACTCCGCTCGGGCCACCACCGAGCTTTTGGGAGGGTTTCGTGTCTCTCCCTCGCACACCGTTATCAATCACCACCCAAAAGTCGCATATGGGTTTCGGAGGCGGATTGGAAGTAGATCAAGCCCAAGGACAAGGAGCTCTTTGAGTACCAAAAGGCGCTATCAAAGGACGAGGCGTAGGGAGGTTCTGGACGCCGCGCCGCTCCCGCACCGCCACAAGGTGAGCGACCACCGCGCATGCGCTCCCTTCTGCTTCGGCACAGGCCTCTGGCATAGAGAAAGACAAGAAGGGAAGGCTGATAATGTTGCAGGTCGCAGGCGAGCCTCTTCAGGAGAGTCGGAGCTCACCAGCATTCGCAGCGGTGGCAGACCTCGGTCACTAGCTGTACAGTGCTGCGAGGGACTACCAACCTGAGCGTAGCCTTGCGGTTCAAGATGGCACCACGACCGACTCGGTGCACGACCATCGCCGCGAAGAGATGCCCATGGTGTCGCGACGAGTTCTGTCTTGAAGTGCCGGCTGGCCAGAACGGCACTGTCACAGACCAGCAGGATGCGGAGCTGGAACGTTTGGTGACGGATCATATCGAGAATGAGTGCCTGTACCATGAAGAGGGTCCCGAGCCGGAGGATACTGAGGAATGGCAGCCACGGCAGCACATCCAGCCTCGCACGCAGGCAGAGGATAGTGGTGCTGCAGAGATAGGTTGGAGAACTCCACCGTTTGCTCTAGAGGAAGGGACGTCTCTCTTTCACGACCGTCCGGAAGCTGGCACCGTGCGCGGCGACAACGACATCGCATCAAGCGCTCCTGACGTTGCGGGACAGCGAGCACAGCAAACGAACCAGGCTCCTGAATATCGCAACGCCGATCCCTCCACCGAACTCGATGGTGGCCGGTTGTCTCTCTTTCATGACCAGGTCTTTCCACGGCAGAGGAAGCATCCACGTGCGGCCAGTAACAGTCCGACACTACCACCAAGGAAGAAGACGCGAATCTATTCGAAGCGTCTGCAGGAAGGCAAATGGGGCTGTCCGAGATGCAATGCCAGACCAGCTTCGCGGACCAGTCTTCGGAACCACCTGCAGGACAAACATGATCTAGATAGGGATCTTCTCGGGAGATGGAGTGGCATGCTCAAACTGCAAGACTCTTCAAACAATGTGGGCTCAAGTGATGAGTCAGACTCCGATGATGAGGACGACTCTGGCGAGCAGGGTGGAAGGGTTGGTGAGCCTAGGCTACAAGAGCCCACGGTTGAGGACTACCGTGCGCTGGCTAGCCCTCGCTTCGGGGCCAATATCGAACCGACTACAGACGACCAGTCGCCGGAGGAAGGTCCTCAGGAGTCCGAAGAGTCCAGGAATCCTGAAGAGCGTATCCGTGCTCCGACGTACACCCGTCGCGGCAGAAAGTTCTACATCGATTTCAGATATGGCACTGAGCCGATGCCCCAGCACATCACTCAACTTTGTGACGCTATCCGTGCGCTGCCTGGTGCCAACCACAACAGGTATCCTGAAAGGCTCCAGCTGTGGAAAAGCGCCGGCACTCGTAAGCACTTCTCTATCGGCCATGGGAGTTTACGCCAAGACTCTGCTCTGTATGAATGGATTGGTGACCTGAGGTTGTTTGACATGGAGATGTGGGAATGGCTTACCCGCGAGGGGGTCGCGGACGTTGATGCTCGATCGATCAAGCTTGCTCGGGAAGCGTTCGAGGAGGAGCAGCGCTCGGAGAGGGCGATCAACGGTGTGCCTGGTTTGAGCAGTGGGCCTGTCGCTCAGCCCGCTCACGCTGGCCCACGTCCACAGCACGCCTCAACTGCACCATCGAATCCAGCACACATGACCCCAAATCCACAGCACGCAGGCCCACACCCACAACAAGCTCCAGCGGCACCATCGAACCAAGCACAGACAGCGCACGACCCACAGGCATCGCAAGGCTTTCGGTGTCCCACATGTGGCACAGAGCTGGGGTCCGAGCGTCCCCTTCGCAACCATCTCGAGAACCCAAGACGTCAGCCCGATTCGACGAATCAGCGGCCGGCCATGCATCAGAGCCAAGCAAACTCATCTGGCGTGGCACCACCTTCGCAACCAACGCCTGCTCCACAGCTCCCACAAGCTACCCTCCACCGCCTTAATCAAGAGTATCAGGTGGCGACGCAATGCTGGCAACAGTATGAGAATGCAATGCGGAACTGCAACGCTCTTCTACAGGACGGTGGCGTTGCTGGGCAGATGATGCCTCCTTGGCAGCTGCCACCACCAATGCCACCTCAATCTCACTTCCCGCCGGCGCAACCACCGCAGCCAACGAGTAGAGGGCCGCAAGCTACTACGCCAGGTGAGCCCAGGGCTCGCAAGCGTCTTGAAGGCTTTGACAAGAGCTACGTCCAGGCACACCCAGACGAAGACTTCCATCACGTCGGCAATGGGCGGTGGCTAAGAGGCGTAAAACCAAGCAAAGCAGGACGTCGTCGCACGACCGAGACCGCCGCCGCTGCTACACCTCGGACACAAGGTGGCTCTCTCAACCCGCTCGTGATTACAGATGACGAGCCGACCGCTGTGGCGGCAGTGGCGACACCGACCACGCTTACACAACCAGATCCACAGACCACCGAGGACCATCTCGCGATGGAAACGACAACCCAAGCGCCAGATACATCCAGGTCTTATGGCGGTGGGCAGGCTACAGATGTAGAGACCTCGTCTGATGAGCAGCAGGCTGTTGTTACTGCGGAGCAAGAACGCCAGTTCCGTACCAGGTTCGGTGCCATGGCCTGGCCGGGACAGGGGAAAAGCAAAGGAACACCGCACCCGATCTTTGCGGGTGGTGCGGCGACCATCCAAGACATCCTTGCCGTCATGAACCCTCAGATACGTTTAGCGAGCCAGCGCTTGAATGCTGCGCAAGCAAACGTCATTCTAGTCTCTATGAGACGAGACGGACATCTCGAGCTGCAGGGGTCTATTGTCACGCCGTCAAAGATCAGGAGATCGCCGTCGCCAAAAAAGAAGCCAGAGTAGAAGAGCATACAGTGGGCTGAAGATTTTTTCCGGCACGGTTGAGCCGCTCTGATGGAGTTGAGAGGAGCAGCGTGGATGCTGGATGGAGGGCAGGAGTTGATACGTTGATTGGTTCGGTTGCTTGTTATTCCTTCGCTATAATCACGGTTGTTTCGTACAACCACCAAAAGCGTGTAAATTGTCCAGGGGAGGACGAAGTTGTAGTTAGGGTAGCTCAAAAGTCGTATTGTGTTGCACCTGTTGCGCTGTTTCCGTGACCGTCTAGTCTGAAGTTGCGCGAGTGGTCCCTGGAAGAGCTTCATGCTCGGGAAACCTTGAAAGAAAAACCACCGCTATGTCTGTATCGCCCAAGTAGACGCCATAACGGCTCATGCCACTGCCATCCTCGTAGTGTGAAGGGTCGCCGTCGTCGATCCCAATGCCAAGAGATCTGGCTCTGCCTGAGGCCGTGCTCCGTGCTCGCACATATTCCTGCTTCTCAGTCGGTGGCCACCTCCATTGCATTCGCCCCACCCACACCACATATGCATTAACAAGAGGCGGAACTTGACAAAGAGGCTTTCTTTCCCATCGGCGACATTGATGCCCGCAAGCGCAGGCATTACATACGAAGCAGCACAGGCGCAGCGCAGCAAGATCCCAAGTCCTCGATTGCATTGATGATGATTGACGGGAACTCGCGGACGGTAGAAGGCGGCTGTGGTTGAAGTACCGGAGAAGTCTATCGAGGGCTCGCTTCAGTCGCCAAGGCCATGGACGGGGGTGAGAGGGCATCCGAGCTGAAGGGTGTCATGGACGGAGAAGCGGTCCTGCCAGGCAGTGACAGGGTCGTCACAACAAGCCTTCAGGTACCTGTCTCGAGCCCAACCAAGGGAACACTCTCCAGCACGCCCGTGGCCCAGTCCGACTCCGAGCAGCTGAAGAAGCGGAGTCACCAGTTCGTATATGCCCACGACGATAAGCACATGGTTCGGTGCGCTGAGCCAACATGCGAGCGCATGCTCATGACCGGGGGGCATATGCTGGGGCATTATCACAAAGATCACGACCATGTCTTGTTTAGGTGCTGGATCTGCGGCGATAGAAACTCACGACCGGATGCAATCTGGCGTCACCTGCGGGATGCGCACAAAGTCGACATGATTTTCTTCCCGAACCGCCCGAATGCCACAGACAAATGGGCCATCATACCCGGTTACGAGACCAGCGGCAAGTTCCCGCAGCGTGCGCTCTATGGTCCAGACGGCAATATCGCACCGGCATTACCACTCATCCTCAGCGAGAAGCTCAGTCTTGTGCAGCAAACTGGGCCCAACCAGTTCACCAAGTACAATGCGCTTAGAAGCGATCGCTCTCAGAATGCCGCGGGTTTGGCAGAAGAGGTGAATCCCCTTCATGTGCCTCAATACGTCTCAGTGTCATCTGATGTGCCTACAACCGAGTGGCGGGTACAGCGTTATGAGCCAGTGGGGTTCCCGCCTGTTTTTCCACTCCTCGATCCGACTGCTAGGTGGTATATCAAGGGTGAGAAGAACAAGAAGTATCCAAAATACTTCAAGCAGGTGGACCAGTCAAAGCCTGCGAGTGGGGTCGAGGTGGCGGAGCCTGAGGACGACGGCATGATGGAGGCTGAGGACGACGGATCGGAGAGTGAGACCATCGACGGAGCAGCAGACGTCACTCCACAGCTGGAAGGGCTGTGTCCTCGGACCCTGCGTGAGCTGAAGAGGCAGAAGCTTCTGGTGGGCAGTACTGCAGAGGTGTATGAATACATGAGTCCATGGTTAGGTGACGAGTTTGATGTCGACCCGCAGACCGGCAGAGAGATCATACCGCAAGACATCCAAGACACAGTCGCGACCATCAAAGGCCTCATTCGGTATGGGCACAACGTGCCGAGGCGTACGGCCTTAGGTAACACCGTCCTGAAGGCCCACTTCACCACAACAGGTTGGCTGAGGAAGGAGGCTACGCTTCGCAAGTTCATTGGCGACCAGAGGCTTTTCACAGCCAAGCAATGGGTCTATCTCGCATGCAAGCGACCACAATAAGCGCAAGCAACCCATCAACCCAGCTGGAGAGATCAAGGCTACCTGAGAGACCCGGATATCGTAAGTCTGGACGCCGTGATCGCCACTTGTGCTGAACTGACTTGAATCGTACACAGTGTCGAAAGCGCCGCAGTGTGGTTTAGATGATGTGGCACAGATCAGGGCATTAAGACGTCTGCAAAGGCAGCTGGTGAAGTTGCGGTGGAGGTCTACAGGGCCGTTTATCCTTCTCAACAGCGGCGAACGGCGTGCGCCCATTTACGGGCCTGCGCGAGTGGCGGTAGTTGGCTTTATGGATGGAGTAATTGAGGCGTTGGAGTAATAGAAGCTTGTCATAAAGCATTCTTGTCGCGTTCTCGTATGAGTAGTTCACCATAGCAGACGAAAAGCATTGATCCTGACTGCGCTCCCGCCTGTACCCATATCGTCTTTCCCATTCCGTAGTTCGTTGCATGTGACAATGCGGGTCAGAAAGCTTGGCAACTTTTGACGTTCAAGCGGGTGAGAATGCGGCATCGGCGACAAGAGCCTCATACAACCACCGCTGCTCGATGATGAGATCCGCTTCCTGAAACCAAATACACCGCATCCATCACCGCACTGGCATAGTGAGATTCCAAAAGCCAAGCGAAGTAACCAGCCAACAATCTCAGCGAAGCTCAAGCGTCAGCGCGCCATCTCAGCATTATGGCCTCACAGCTCACACCATCCTGCCCCTTCTGCGGCCTCTCGCATGCCGAGATCACCCGCCGCATAAGGGCCATGTTCGACGGAGATTGGCTCAACTTGCGTCCGGGCCACGAGCAGTACTACCTGCTGCAAATCCTGCACCCCTGCTACCGGACGGGGACGAACACCACGAGGTTCGATTTTGCGGCATGGCAGCGCCAATTTGGGGCTACTGCGCGGCAACACATGAGCGCAGAGCCAAGGCAGCAGCAGGACGGTGGGAGCGGTCGGTGAACATCTGAGCAAGTAGACGGCTTGCTGCAAGAGTTGGTGAAGGTGAGAGCGCCATGCCTGGCAGTCTTTGATAGCTTGAACACCGACCGTGAGACTATCAGAGGGCCTGGGAAAGATGGGATGGTGCACCGCCTCCCAGCTCAGTGCAGAGGCTGGAAGATCACCACCATGGCAGATTTGCGGCGGAAGTGCGGGTGAAGCTGGTCTGCAGACGGAGTAGGCGGTACAGTGAATCGATTGATTATTTGAGAAGCGTTCAGCAAGGCGTATGGTGGTGTGTTATCAGGCAGGTAGGCCAGGATTCTTTAGGGGCGTCATCCATTCTCAAGCATGGCGTCTAGGAGCTCAACGAGACGCATAGCTGCGATGTGGCAGCTACACTGTAGATAGAGCATACTCGCGGCATTCGTAACAACGATGAACGATGCGTGTAGATGCAAGAGCACAGCAGAGAGCAGAACTGAAGTGTGCGAAGTTCACCATCAATTTTAGCCGTCGGGTGGGATTACCCAGAGCCATGGTTGAGGCAAGAGTTTCCGTAGCCCCCAAACCCGTTCCGACTTCACATCGTGTAAGCTTGATGCCATAGATCACCCTTTGTATGCCCATGAGCCTGAAGAGCAAACACAAGATACATCCTCGTGTGCAACAGCTTCTCTCGCAGCGTGCCATCGTCGTCGCTGGATATTGCAGCTGATGCTTGGCGCTAGTTCTAGCGAAAGCCCGAGGCAGAACACAAAGTTATGCCGGAACCGCCATCCACTGTTGATGAGCAACGACGACGAGCTCGTTCTGTATCAGGAGCACCATGAAGCTAATCTCTGACTTTGTCTTTGCCCAAGGCGCGATGTTCAAATTCGAGCGCCGTACCGATCAACAGCCTCCGAAAGCACTTCCGCACACGCGCACCCATCATGCCTCCAGCCGCAGACCAGTATCATGAACAGCCGACAAGGAGAAAGAGCCAGGCTGCAAGCATTGGATGGGTGACATAATTGACTGGCTGGACTTCATGCGGTACACGCTGCGCAGACACCACCGTCGACCTCCCCGAGCCCTTGCGAAGCTCCCACACAATGAGCATGGTCGACACACCAGCGGTACAGAAGCAAGAGCTAGCTGGCAATACCTCAAGGCGAGGTTGGCACGTCGTAATTCCGACAATTGGATCAAAAGTACGGAGCGCAGTGACACCCATATCCCCTCTTTTGCACCAAGATGCTAGGTTCCTGACGACAGCAACACCATCGAGAGCGAAGTACGGCGGGATATCAGAAACCTTGCCGCGAAGAACGCCCTCGTGTCGGGATCGTCAGGCAAGTGCGAAACTGCCACGTCTTCCACATACTCTTGTCTCGATGATAAGGTGCAGCTTCCTGAACAGCAGCTTCGCCTTTGCCGTATCTTCGACGAGCACCAGACATCAGCGGTACACCAGCAAGAGCAAGAGCTAGCCGAGACTCAGGTCCAAGGTAAGAGAGCCGAGTCATCGTTCTGAGGGGTAAATGAAGAGCGCGAAGCACATTCATTCATTCCCCATAGCCGCATCTATGCTGAGCGCCATCGACAGCAACACTCAGCTCAGGGCACCCCAGGACACCATTTCGGAATCTGCATGTAGTAGGCGACATTTGTGCTTCCTTCGTCAGGCTACCACTGGCATTGGTAGTCGTTCCGGCCTCAACAGATTCGCCCAATTCCACCCGACACCAGTGGTGCAGCTTCTTCAACAGCGGCTCCGCCTTGGCCATAACGACGGCGAGCAACACGCCGTCTTGTCTCACAGTATTGAGGTTCGCTGACAGTGCCAGATTGACTTCACTCATGGGCGTTCTGATCACTCAAGTCCGCTCAGCCCAAGCTCACTGGCGGCACCACACTTCGCTCGGTCTTCGCTCACTCGACGCTATGCCTGCAGCATACCGGTGTGACTCGACGTGGTCACGAGGCTTGGGTAGGCAGGTATAAAGGATTGGCAATTCAGGTAATATCCTTCTTCTTTCCTTCAACAACAACATCCTCCCTCATACCCTCAACATCCTCCCTCCTTCCCTCCAACACCACATCCTCTTGATCCAACAGGCAACAGGAGTGTCTGCATGAGCCGCAGACCTCATGCTCTCTGGCACTCGCTGCTGGATCATTATACCCTCCCCTCCCCATGCCTGCACGAGAGAACACGAGCTCCGTGCAGATGACCCTTCCCTCATTCTTCCTTACCACTCAGGCCCCAACAAGCTGCCGGGCATGCGTGAGCTTTCCTCCTGTCGTCAGGTTTGCTTTGCATTGCCGAGAGCCCTTCTTGGCCGGCTCATGGGTTCTTCTACTCCACAGAGATATCGTTCGAAACCAGGACAAGACTGACGAGGCACACAACAGGTATCAGGACCTGGGGCTAGAGTGGACATAATCATACTGGAACTACACATACAACACTCCATCGACAGCTCCTACCACCCTCAGCATCTTCACCCTTCAATTGCATCGCTTGGCGCCACAGAAGAGTCATAGCCGTCTCGCTTTCCTTACCACCACCCAGCCCGCCCTCGTACCGGCGACACTCTCGGCACGACCTTGCTGACGGTGCTCACCCAATGACCAGTGGTGTACCAGAGCTATAGACTGCCGTCCATACTCCTCCATGATAGCCGGGTAGAAGCTCCCATCTTTGATACTCGCCACGCAAGCCGAACATGACCAGGAGCTGCAGGTACGCTGGCTGCACGGCGCTCATGTGGCCTTCCTACGGTATCCGCACACGAAGGCCACAGAGAGCGAGTAGTGGCAATTGGATGACCGAACGACAAACCACGGGCCCAAGCCCAAGTTCCTGAGGCAGCGCCGCGCTCGTCTCGACAGGCATATATGGCGAGGTTCGGGACTCTTGCTGTCGGAGGTCCAGCGAGGCGCTTGCGAACGAACTCAACCGCAAACAATTTCGAGTCGCCACCACGTCGTCACAGGTGCGGCAGTACAGCAGTGAAAGCGCGAGCCTTCCACTTCTAGATGAATCCGAAATCTGCGCCGGTAATTGGCGTATCCGTGTAGATGGTTAGAGACCGGCCCGATCTTCAGGTAGTGACAGCCCTGGAATGGGCCACCGAGAAGCCCTCAAGCGTGCTACCCATACCTCGCCGCCAGGGTAGAAACGATGCCCAATCTCAGACACCGCGATGTCCTCAGCGCAAGCCGAAAGACTCTCCAGAGTCCAGAATCTGTTTTGTACGCGCAACCGCTGCACCCCATCCCGAAACGCTGCAAACCCAGATATCTGAGAAGGCCTCCAAGGATGCCACCCATCAGTATACATACTGCTTTCGGCCCCGGCTTGGCTTTAGTCACAGAGCGACGGATGTATTCACGCTCGGTCTACCCCTGCCCCTCCGCGGCTTGGTCCTGCCTCCTTTCGGCTCGTCCTCCTTCTCGAGCGTCATGAACGGCCTCGGGGCCTGGCGGCGTCAGAACGCCTTGTACAGCTGAGTGACGTCGAATTTCTCCACCATCTTTGGCGAGAGATGGCGCTTCGGCGACGCTGCAGGTACGTTGGCAGCACGGCGCCCTTGTGGCCTTCCTACGGTATCCGCACACGAAGGCCACAAGGGGAACGCCATACTCGGGGTAGCAGCCGACCGCGCTGTGCAAGTGAGCGAGCAGCGGGCAACGCCCATCAGGTGGCTGGGCGTCTGCGGCATAGGCGCTGAGTGGCGATGACCGTTGTTCATCGACTGGGTATAGAGCGGCACACCTTTGTGCCGTCCGGTGCGCTCCTGACGACCCTTGTACTGCAGCATTGAGACGCCTGCTGGGACGTCGTGAACCTTGGGCACGGTCTTCATTGGTGGCGCCGGCGCGCAGTTGCCGTTGCTGTCTGTGTACCACGCGGTGCGGCCAGTCGGGCTTGAAAAGTTGGCGATGCCATCACCACTGCCAGTACGGTGGGGCGTGCTGATGATCTGAATGCCATCCATGCCCTGGGCAAGCGCGTGCATGCCATTGCCAGGAGCCGAGCTCGTGGCCATGGAAGTCGGAATCCGCTAAGGAGTGTGTAACAACTCCCCGGCGACAGAATATCGCCATAGCTCGCCACAGCGAGCCCGCCCATATACACACTTTTGTTACATCCGCCGCTCACACTGCGGCGGACGCAACACAAAACCCAGCATATCCACCCTGACCACCAGCCGAGGAGTTGTTGCCCTGCTTGAATGCCTGCTCGGCACGGTTTTGAAGCCGCACCGAGGCAGCCTTTCAACTGCTTCCAATGGCTCCAACATCAACGATGAACGAGCTGATGGGTGAAGTACGCTGCAAAAATCGCAGCATTACCGCTATGCGGCCAGGGGACGACCTGGCGGCAAAAGGCCACCAGCTTTGGTCTATGACCGCCGCCCCTCTCCTTGGTTCTCGCTCCATGCTTGAGGTCCGGCTCAGCAGGCCTCTCTCAACACTCTCGCCCTTCTTCCAGTCTTCGGACTGGCCCAGGGAGGTCGGCAACGATCACCCAGAGCCGGAGAGCAGTATGCCACTGCCGTAACTGCCGCCGTTATCGACGTAGCCCTGGTAGCCACTACCTCTCGTGTACGGGAGGACGTCGTACCCGTTGCCGTACACGAACGGAGCGAATTGCGGCGGTGGGCCGCCACTCATGCCCATAGCTGTACTGGACTGGCGACATCTGCTGGTAGTATGCGTCCTCCTGCATCTCCGCCGGCATTCATGCCACCCATAATGCCATTCATCAAACCACAAATGCCTTACCGCTATGCGGCCAGAGGACGGCCTGGCGGCCTAAAGCCACCAGCTACCGCCCCCAACTCCAATGCCGTCTCCTTCAGCCACCGAGCAAGAAACGCATGTAGGCGTCAAAGTCGACCTTATCCTGCTCATGCCACTCGAGCTCGCCTTCGAGGTATCTCGCACCACCCTCCTTCGCCGGTACCATCAGCTCCTCGCTCACTGGACCCTCAGCCGCAGCAGCCCTCTGCGCATGTACGACATGCAGTGCCATGGCGGCTCGCTCCTCGCACCTTGGTTGATCAAGTGGTCGATCTGCATGTACATGTGCCTCCAAAGAGGTACGTTGGCAGCACGACGCTCTTGTCGTAGCCTTCCTACGGTATCCGCACACGAAGGCCACGACAAGAGCGCCAAGACTGCATTCATCTGCAAGCAGCCGGACTCAAGCACCTACTGGAAGGCCTTGATGGCCATGCCTTCTGCCGTGCTCTCAGCCCGGAGAGGAGACTTCATTCTGCGGTCTTCGTCTCCGTCATTGAACTTCCTTGGCCTGCCCGGTCCTCGCCCGAGGAGATGGGGGCAGAAGTCGATGATGCACTCGGTGCCCTTCAACAGGCCGGCACCGCTGTGTCAGTGGACCAGGGCGTGCGGCTCCCTTTGGTGACCTACGAGCTCCGGGTGGCTTTGGTGTCGGCTTTGGCTTTGGCGCTGGCTTCTCCTTCGGTTTTGCCTTTTCTTTCTCCTTGTCCTCCTGCATCACGCTGCAGACTTACCGCTATGCGGCCACGGGTCGGTTAGGTGGCAAAATGCCCACCACCGACCCCAAGTTCAGTCCCAAATCATGCTTGCGCAGCGATCGCAGCCCTCTCCCGTCGCTGAGAGCTGTCAGGTGCTTCCGGATGAGTGACCGACGCCATGTCGCGTGTGCACCCGGTGGGCGTTGGTCGCGCCCCGTACCAGGTGTCTGGATGCGCGAATGACATTGTTGCAGACTTACCGCTATGCGGCCACGGGTCGGTTGGTCAAAATATGACCAACCGACCCCAACTCCAATCCTACATACCCGTGCCAGTCACCACCGAGCCCGAGGTTGTTCATGCCGCTGCTGAGGAACGAGAACGGGTCGTCACTCCCATCATTTCCTCGCCTCCACATTGCCTTCCGTGATGGCTTCCCGGAAGCCCCCAGCTTGGTACTCGCCACGCAAGCCGGACATGGGCGCAACCCCTTGTGACCTTCCTACGGTATCCGCACACGAAGGCCACAAGGGGTAAGCAGTCCGTCTAGCCCATTGCATGGCTCAGTGAGGCCTTCAGACTGGCCCAAAGCCCACCGAAAGCCCGCTCGGCACGGCTGTCGAAGCCACCCTGGGATGGCTGCTGCATGCCGCCGTTGCTGGCCACCTGGGAGTAGCCTTCCGCCATGCCAAGCAACCCTAACATCAACCCACCACCGGGTGAAGATTGTCGATGTCCAGACCCTTAGCTGCCAACACCGATCTCATACGCCCCGGCGCAAAAGTCCCAGCCGCCGCGCTCCTACGAAGACTCGGTACTCACTTCCCTCCTCATTCCTCCTCGCCCCTCCTTTTGGACGCAGTTTGACCATCCAACTGCCCGAAGGAATCCCTTGATTGATGGGACAGGCGCCCGAGGTTCACTTAGCAGAGCAGAGGTCCGAGGTGGACCGAAGGACTGGCCACCGTATCCTCCACCCATACCGCTTCCACCACCGTCGGCGCTGCTTGCCGGAGTCATACCGCTGTATGAGAAGCTCTCCATCGAGCCCATGGTCATGCTTGGTCGCCCACGACAGCAATTGGGTTCGCGGCCGCCTTGCCGCCCTGGTAGTTGTTCATGCCGCCCTCAGCGACAACAGCCGCATTGTCGCGAGAGGCATCGCAGCGCACGCAACAAGACCCGTTCTTTGTGAGATCCCGATACCGCTATGCGGCCAATGATCGGTTCGAGGGGACCCGCCCCCCAACTGTTCGCCAATATGGCACCGACCTCCCACCCACATCTTCTCTCATCGCTGTGCCCACCCTTGGTGGTAGTAGCAAATACTCAAATGAGAACTTCGAGGACTTGCTAGCCACCCACCATGTACGGACGGAGCACCTACGCCTCCGAAGTCCATATATGCCGGATGAGATGACCGGCGAGGACGCAGTTTAACCATCCAACTGCCCGAAGGAAATCGCAGATTCGCCAAGATCTGCCAGCTGGCTCAACTTGATCAAGTCGACGTGAGCGATCCGCGATCGAGCCGGGCACGCAACAATCTCTGCCCGCAGATCCCAAGTAGCTCATTCTGTAGCTTCATGTCCATCTCACGACAAAGTCCGACAAGTGAGCCGACAAGTGAATCGATAATTGAGCCGATAAGTGAGCCAATGGTTTGATCAACATGCCCGGAAGATGACACTACACGATGTCCAGCGCTCCAGCGACCAGGCAAGCTTCGTTATTGACGCATCCAGTGTTATCTTGGGCTATCAGGATGCTGGCGTGCTGGTCGTGTGCCGTTGATCTTGAAACACTCACCACTGCGAAAGGCATGGCGTGTCGCTGGTAATGAAGCATGTTGTATGTCCACAACCAGTGCACAAGAAGAGGAAGGACTTCTTTTCCACAAGCAATGCTGGTGAGCCAGATCTGAGCGAGTGGCTGAGCTCGATGAGGGTGATGGGCCGCTCGGAGTGCGTCACGCATGCTTGCATTCAGTAGACAGCCCTAACGTCCTGGCGGAGCTGCGAACTTCTCCACGATGTATCGGATGCCCTTGATGATGGCGAAGGCAAGCTCCGACGTTATTGTCCATGGGGGCTTGGGAATTGGCCACAGCGGAGTCGGACCATGACGCGCTACTCGAGCTCAATACGATGTCGTACTCGTTTGTCATCCGGATGCTCTCCATACTTGCTTGACCAACAACCGTGGTATGCAAGCTCCTTTGGCGGACGCTCGAAAAGACCCAAGTACTGAGCATGCCGCCATAACCGCTGCCTGGCAGTTGTGGCAGATCGTTTGTTGCGGCGTACTTGGCTGTGAAGGAGGGACAGCGTCAAAGGGGTGCTTCTCGTGCACTTGGGCTCTCTCGCCAGGCTCTCGTCCACCTCGTCGTTCAGCAACCGCAAAACGCACTGCTCAGCGTTCTCGATTCCGCTTCGGCGCAGAAGATCTCTGTAGTTCTCGCCTCTGAGGTGGCAGCGAGCAATAGAGCCCGCATACTGCAGAAGAACGGGTACGAGCATTCCATGACCCATGATGACCGCCAGGAAGCCACACTTGCCGAAGATCGTTTTATGCCAGCTCTCTTGAGCTCTCAGCAGATAACGTGGTCTGGGATACTGGGTAGCCTGGGCTGCTCCTGAGTCGACTATGGTACGTTGTGCTGAAGGCATAGCCAGCGACCAGACTGAGAACGTTGTCGAAGCTCTACGCCTGAGCTTGTTGCGTGCGCCTCGCAGGAGTCATCCGATCAGGTCGTGACTACAGCGCCTTCGCCATCGCACTCTTTTGTTGTCCGTTGGTCGAAAAGCAACTGCGGAGAAGCCAGTCATGATGCTGGCATCTGGATGTGGATCGTCAACGGCAATGCAATCGAATGCAAAGACATTCACACCCTCTTGCCGCAGAACTACACTGTCCTGGAGTAGTCTTGCTTGAGGGCATATCCGCTGGCGAATCCGTTTGAGAACCATCTACTCACCTGGGAAATGTTCTCTTTCCTTCTCAACAGTCCGTCACCCGGAAAAAGACGCAATTCCCGCCGCCGTTCGTCCTCAGGAAGGATGTTTGCGGCATCAGGTAGCAGACATCGTGGCGTCCACCGTGCTAAGAGTCCATTGCCGGCTAAGCCTCTAAGGTTCGGTCGAGTGTTGGAAAGTCGAGCGTGTTGCCCAAGAGCATACACATGAGTACCGAGTCTTCGTAGGAGACCTCCGGAGACTGGCGCCCTCGAAAAAGCCAACAGACGAAGGCGACGTACGATACCCGAGCGCGCGAGGCACAGCAATCTTCGAAGCATCACCGGTCAAGGCTTGTAGCGCCAGCCCTTCGGAATCTTGACCTCGCCGTATTGAGCTTCCATGGATGGCGTAGGAGTGGCGACGCTCTCGTTCGTCGCGATCTTCTCATGGTCGCTGATCTCCGCCATGATGGGCTGTCAAGGCGTGACGGCCAGGACTGAGCATCAGACCCGAAGGCCGGGAATTGCACACATGGCATAGCCGCGATATGTGCAGCATATTGCTTTTGACAGCTTGATCACCAGAAGTTGACGTTCTGGTTTTCGCATCTCCAGCCTTTCGAAACGTCAACGGCGCTGTTGGACTTGACCACGCAGAGCAAGCGGATGCCGAAGTTGAAGTCCATGCGGAGTAGAGTTGGCTTGCTGTGGATGTATGAGCGCTGCAAATAGCACACCGGTGTCGCAATAGCCAGCCTGCAACTTCCCGTGTCGACTGCCACCTCCTGGCTCCATCCAAGGCCAGCACCGCCAAGACGAAAGCCACGACCACGAGCTCAAACATCACAAGCTCGGCATATGCCACATCAAGTGCACGGTGGCAGCTGTGCTGAGCCATTAGGCATGGCCGGGCGCGGCAACCGTTCACTCTTCACCCCCCGGCTGTCCTTCACTGAAGTCGGTATGAGCGTTGTCGGGCTCGCAGGTGAGGAGGTCGATTTATATACTGACTGGCTCCAGAGATGACTCCAGAGTTGGTGAGCGCATTGATGTCGCTTCGGAAGAGGACACTCAAGGCTGACGAACCATGATCTTCATCCTCGGCTTCTTCGCTGGTAACTTGACCGGAGGTAACGGTCCTGCTTCCTATGGCGCAGGTGTCGGTGACGGTGACAGGTGCAACTGCCACCGCCGCCCAAATCTCTACCACGCTCGGTAGCCATCATGTACTTTCTTGGCGTGGCATTCGAGATCCACGATGTGAAGTGGAAGTTTCCGCCATCTCCAACATGATCAAACGACCAAAGACGGCACCATCCTCCGTGATGAGGAGCTATGCGGTTGAGACCGATCGCTGACCTTGTTGTCCAGGCTGCGAAAACGCATCATATCATCGGTGTCTACGGTCCAGGAGATATTCCTGTTGCTGCCTTCCATCTCCACCGCACTGACCTTGGTCTTGATCACCTCGGCCTTGATCACGTTGGTCGTCTGTTGGAATATCCAGCCACCTTGGCCGCCGGCGGAGGAGTCGTCGATTATGAAACACGGACCAAGCAGTCTACCATCTGTGCGAGTCTTCAAATGTCGAGCCTTCGCCCGTGGTGGATATGAACGGAGGTGGTGACCGCAAGATGCACCATGTGAGAGTGGCCACCTCCCATCCTCAGGAAGGACGCCGCCGCGTTGGCTTTCTTCTCCGTTAGGCTGGCCGATTTCTTGCCTGGCGCGTTCTTGTTCGCGGATGGAGCCATTGCGCTGGGCTGCTTGTTGAGAAGCGTGAGGTTGGGGAGTAGATGAAGGTCGTTCTGAAGTTGCTCGAAGATGCTGTGCAGCGAGTGACGCTGCTGGCGTTGACGGAGAAGGACGCATCTCATTTCAACGGCTGCTTCAAATGACTCCAGACTTCACTCTTCAGCTCCACGAGCTGCAGGGTGGAGTACGCTGCAAGAATGATGGTGATGATGCGGATGAAGGATATCATTCGCTGGAAGAAATGATTTTCACGCCAGGTCGTACTCATAACCGCAGCAGATCTCCAAGGCAAACAAGTCGGAGGCGACGACGTTGTCTGTGTGCAGGTACAGCTGGCCTGAGTCGATCTCCTTGCCCTTCCTGGAGGACAACGGGTGAGGTCCGCTCTTCGGCTAAGGTACTGGCGTAATGGTTGTCTGTGGCCCGTCTCCTTTGGGGAGCGCTGAAAGCATGGCTGCGTCCTGACGCATCCCATCGAGCGAGAGCGGCCTTGGTGAACCATGCTGGCGGTGATGGTACCTTGTCCGTCCAACTCCAGCCCTTGCCGAATGGGTGCGACTTGAACTGCAGATGGTGTTTCCGACTGGAATGTCTGGTACTCTCCACGCAAGCCAAACATGACTGGGCTCTGTAGGTACGCTGGCAGCACGGCGCTCTTCTCGCTTCCCGTGGCCTTCCTACGGTATCCGCACACGAAGGCCACAAGGAGAAAGCCGAGCGAAAGACTAATCGAACCATCTAGTAGCTGGTTCCTGCCGAAGTATCCTTCTCAGCCGGACCAAGGTCTGCGGACGAGAGTTGCTCTGGTTGCCGACCTGGTTCCAGATGTTGGAGATGTACTGGCCCTGGCACTTCTGCACATGAGCTTACTGCATGCACTGAAAGACCACCGTAGCGGCACTCAGCAGAGCGCTTGATTCGGCCGTAAGCGATAGAGCCTTGTCGGGAAGGATGAAGACCAGGATCTGCGGACGAGAATCGCCGATGTCGTCGCCATCAGTAAGCAAGAAGGCCGGGTTGGCGTTCTCGACCCTGCCGTTATGCTGGTTGTGGATCTTGCAGAACTCATGAATGAACTTCTCGACGACAGACTTGCCAATGTCGATCAGCTGCACCTGCGGTACTTGTGGAGGTGGCGGAGGAGGCAACCAACCCGCTGAGGTCTTGGTTGGTGTCGTAGTGGCTCCTCGATGCGCGGCCTACCAGTTCCTGGTCCATGGTTCTCGCAACCGATGAGGTGGAAGTAATCAGTACACTCAGCACCCACGTCGCGAAGCCCGAAGCAGTCATCCAAGTAACGAATATCGCGTGGTGGGTCTGCACGCCGAACCACGACTGCCGCAACGAGCGACATGAGCGACTGTACCAGCGCGATGGCGGCAAAGACGATCATCCGCCTCTGCCTCTTCTGTTCCTTGATGGCTGCTCGCACCGTCAACGCAGTCGGCGCAGTCGCACCTTGCTGAGCTTCGTTCGAGAGAGCTGGAAGCATCTCTTGCTGGCTGTCCGAGGCCATGATGGTAATTGTAGGGGTGCCGTTGGGTGTGGTATTCCTGAGCGGCCAGTCGTCGTCCATCGTGCTGCGTGGGGAGAATGCCATTTTTCACTGCTTCTGCCCGAAGGTATAGGTACACCAGGCAAGTGCAGGCGAAGAGGTAAGCTTGAGGCCCGAAGGTCTCTTCCGGGTGATTGTTCTAACAGCGAAAGAGGCGGTAGAGCCGCGGAACGTGCAAGCTGCCGGCGAGAAGAGCCCAGCAAGATGCAAACAACATAGCTGGTGGGACCCGGAAGATGGTGAACTATGCCTGAATGAGGCGAAGCCAGCGGCGGACTGCTGATCTCGTCCAGACGCCGGATGATCGCAGCGCCAACGCCCTTGTCATGGCCTTCCTGCGGTATCCGCACACGAAGGCCAGACGGGGTGAGCGAGGTCGGGCCCGGTGGAGTGGCTGGCTTGAACTCCTGCGCAGACGGCTTGATGGAAGAGGTAGCGAAGGTGCAGCAGCAGTGATGCATTCTTGGTACTCGCCACGCAAGCCGAATATGACCGGGTGCTGCAGGTACGCTGGCAGCACAGCGCCTTCGTAGTGGCCTTCCTACGGTATCCGCACACGAAGGCCACATGACGAAGGACACTGGCATACCGAAAGCTCCCAGCCTTGGTACTCGCCACACAAGTCGAACACCATATTCTCCGAGTACC
This sequence comes from Neocatenulostroma microsporum, assembly GCA_022814695.1. Classification (NCBI taxonomy): domain Eukaryota; kingdom Fungi; phylum Ascomycota; class Dothideomycetes; order Mycosphaerellales; family Teratosphaeriaceae; genus Neocatenulostroma; species Neocatenulostroma microsporum. The sequence goes on from JAKLLW010000041.1 coordinate 45,115, forward strand.
TAATCCGAAGTGCAGCAGACTCGCGTCTTGGCCTCGCCACGGCGATTGAGTCACTGACGGCAGTTGGTGGAGGAGGCGTCGCTGCCGGGCTCTCTCCAGGCTGGCGAACGGTGAGCTTCAGCTTGGGCTTCTTCGCAGGCGGCTCCATCGAAGGTGATGGTCCTGCGTCCTCTTGTCCAGGCGTGGGCGTCGGTGGGTGTTGTGCCTGCCGGTGCTTGCTGTGGTGCGGGTGTCGGAAATGGCACGCTCACCCCATGTGACCTTCCTACGGTATCCGCACACGAAGGCCACATGGAGTGAGAGTGATGAAGGCGAAGGCCGTCTGTCTAGTTGTACCGCTGACCGTCGCCTCTCCGGCAAACCAGGTGGTTGATGGCCCAGACGCCCGAAGCCCGAAAGGCTCAACCACAGATTAGGCGCTGAAGGAGCCTGTGGGTAGCTGGCCGTTGGCTATCACTATCTTCGACACATTCGCGGGGTGGCGTCTTTCGCAACCAGGTACTCCTTGGCATAGGTGTCGAATATCGTGATAGCGTCACGGAAGCTGCCAGCATTGCGAACGCGCTCCCACGTCGGTGTGGTCAGAGAGGTGCACAACGGCGCCGTCGGGGTGTTGACGGGCTTGACCAAGCCCCGATGTCCCATCTCTTACGCCAATTTCCAAATGAAGCCAGAGGAAACTCTGGTGGAGGCTCGCAGCGGTTCTGACGTGCAAATCGATCGTCAAATCTGACTCGAGGGCGAGTCGGCTGTGGTGGGTGCAGGAGGAGTCTGGTGAAAGTGAACGTCAGTGAGGGCTCGTCAATCTCAGCAAAGTCAGAGGCCACTGAAAACGCCGCAAGAGTATCAGGAGATTGTCAGCAGCTTGCGGTCGTGAGATAGGAAGCGACGACCTTTGCTGTCGTGAAGGTGAGGAATCAAGTGAAAGACTTGGAGCTGATGTCCGCCGTTGACGCCTTCTCATCGCTCAAAGTGCGAGAAAGCCACTTGCTGACGTGCATGAAGCAAGGGATGGATTAGAACGTACCTCTGATGCTCCTCCGCTATTCAGCAACGGTATATCGATGGTGTTGGTGGTGTTGTCACGCTGACTTGGAGCCAGCAGCTTGTTCACAAACGAAGCTAAACGTGGAAAGAGCTGCAAGGCTTTGCCAAGCCTGAGGCACGCTACGGTCATACCGCTCTTCCGACGACATCCCCTCCCCTACTACGACTCCCAGTGTGCTGGTATGCGCTTCTACACCATGACGAACTACTTCTTATACTCGAGACCACCCTCAACGTCTTCGAAAGACAATATCCTTTATTCATGGCCCGCCACAGCCTCGACCGATATCCCGCTCGCAATCCTCCTCTTCGTCAACCCGCTTCGATGTTCTGCCGCTCCACCTCGCTGCTCTTACTATCGTCATTTTCTCGGGGATGCTTGCGCTTGCGCTTGGATGGCTACAATCGATCAGAGGGTATACAACTCAGCAGGGATAAAGCATCGTGATACGCAAGGGTGGGTGGATGGAGAGTCGACATCGGAGAGCTTCCAGCGAGAGCCGCGAAGCCTAAGATCATCGAGTATTTGTGTACAAGTCCGAAACAGTATTCAGGTAAGTACGAGGCAACATGACCTCGACTGTCTCTTGCGACGTATGCTATGCGTTCTGTCTCACGTCGACAAAGGCGCAGCAAACCTGGTATGTAAGTCTATATAGCCTCCTCTTTCTCTTTCCATATGGTACTGGGAGTACGTACGATCTCCAATGCTATTATATGATTTACTTCCGCTTTTATATTACAGCTTCCTACATCAAACAGCTTTCTCCTAGCTATCTAACCAATGAATTGACTACGGAGGCGCCTTTGCCAAGCGGCTCCTTCCCGCTTCGTCGGCACTCGGTCGAGCCTTACTAGCGCGGAATTTCGACTTGACTTTTTCTGTAAGCATCAGCAAGTCCCTCGACTCAAGCCAAACAGCCACAGCCACTTGTTTCCATCCACTTCTTACTTTCGCGTAGATACTGCCGTATCCAAAGAGATAGCTGCTAATCGAAGCCACAGTACTAGGTACGCAAAACGTTGTTTACCTGCAGGGCAAGGCCTGCTGCTGCCTCGCCCACTTGCCACCGCACTCGAAGACGCCGCTACGGTCATCCGGACGCTACCGCTGCGTACAGATAACGTCAGCTGTTGGAGATAGTGGAGTGGTGGTTGGATGGTGGAAGGTCACGAAGTGGTACGTACACACCTCTTATCCATACTTGCTACACTACTTTCCTGAAGCTCCGCATATCTGAACCCACTACTGACCAGTCTGATAGTATCACAGCAGGGTCTGCCAAGAAGTGTAACATTAAACGTTCCCATGGCGGGCTCCATGCTCGAAGGTGCTTCTCGATCCACGAACCTTGACCGCACATTGTTGTAGGAAGACGATGAGGCAGTTGAGAATGGGCTTGAGAGCAACAGCCGCACAGCGCTCACGGAGCTCTTCGAAGCAAGCAAGAAGTGGAAGAAAGTCAGGAGCACCATGGGTTCTACGAAGGCCAAGGTGCTTAAGAAGCCCGAGGTAGCCGTGAGTCCTGAGAAGATGGCTGAGTACTGTGAGACAGCAGTAATGGCGGGCTTTCTAGCAGGTCCAGGGCACATCGTCACTCGGTTTGCGACAGCCGAGCTGCGCGAGGAGGAGTTTGGGAAGTACGAGGGACTTCGAGACGACAACGATTGCCCAGGTGATATACGCCGTTCGGTCGAGGACAGCATCAGCCGCATTCAGAATGTCAACTTCGAAGATCTGGAACTCACCGAGGCCGACACGGACAGCACAGACTACGATGACCCGAACGGCACCTTTGCAGAGCTCTACGAGAAGACCCTCATGTCGCTATACGCCTCCTTCGTCGAAGGCCGCACTTTCCTTGATCTCAAGAAGAAGGCGCCTCTGCATAAGACAGATGAACTTCTACTTGCAAAGATCGGCTATGACCGCAAGCTCATTCTACTCGCTCTGGCTAAACTGCTCTGGCCCACCCGCAAGTTTGATGCTGGCCCCTCAGAGGCGCTCAAGACAGTCAATGATCAGGTCCAAGAGCAGATCAGGGAGGAGCTCTTGATGTACCGCAAGGCCGGCGATGGTGAGCCTGTCGCAAGTCTTGCCGGCGTCGGAAGCTACGATGTCCAGAGCTACACCTATGAAGAAGCCAAAGATCAGCTGAATGCTTCGAAGCGGTGGGTAGCACCTAATGATGACGACGTACAGGCGTGCATTCAAGAACAGGATGAGTATGTGCAACAGATCTTCGAGGCCATGATGAACTTGCCAGCAGATGCGAACGACTTCCAAGAGAGGCAGCATCTCATCGTCCGTAAGGACATGGACTCCAAGGGCATCGACCCGGACTTCATCATGCAGAGAGCTGTCATGGGATTTCACGCCATTGCCAAGCTCAGTACGGACGGCTGCCCGCTTCATCCCTGGGAAGACAACGGTGAGAAGTGCAAGGAAGATCAGAACATCAAGTGCTCGGAGCGCCTGGCCCTCTTCATCTGGGTCTGTTTACACTACAAATTTGTCGTGCGTGACACCTGGACCGATCATGGCCTAATGGACGCTGTTGTTGCGCCGACGCATGCTTTCAAGATGAAGCTGCACACAGAGGAAACCAACCAGGTCAGGCGTAAGACCACCGCCAAGCAGGCAGACGAGAACGGTGACGCTGCTCCGAGCGCGAAGGGTAAGGGAGGAAAGAAGTGGAAGGGCAAGCAACCGGCTGCCAAGCAGAATGCTGGCAGCGCTAGCGAGAGCGAGAATGCCGCCGACGACGACGAAAGCCAGGCGGAGCTCGACGGGCCGGCGAAGAAGCTCCGTGGCCGTCCGAGGAAGTTTGCTGATGGTTTCAAGCCGGCGAAGGTCACCAAGAAGACGCCTGCTGTCGGTGCCAAGAGGAGTGGCCGGAAGGGTAAGAAGGCTACCGATGATGATGAGCAGCAGTGCGGGCCCGAGCCAGCTGCTTCTTCTACGATCACCGGCCACCGGTACAACATGCGCTCTGTGAAGAAGCAGGATTAAGCAGCTTCTGCGTGGGATCTGGGGGCGATGGCAGTACTACGCTTATGAAGAAAATCTAGAGAAAGATCAAGGTGGTTGATTACGAGGACATAACAGGAGTCGGTGGTTCTGGAAGCATACGTCGATGCTATCGGAGGTTGAGATGATACAGCAAGAGAAGAAAGAGATTTTGGGCGTAGATGCCGCCGCTGGATCTACATATGCATGGTGTGGCCAATCCACTACTAGTGTACCGAGACCTGCATCAAATCGTCCCTTCTGGATGAGATGCCTTGCGGAGTGGTACTTACCAGTAGCTAGCCTTACTTGAATAAAAGACATCACATTGAGATCACAGTCATTCTCTCATCCGTTGTCGTGCATTTTGTGTCGTTGCGGATGCATGCGAGCTCACTGCTCGACGACTGCCTTTGTTCGTTCGTTTCTTCCCTCGGAGTCCTCGGCCTACACAAAGCGAGTACCTCCACCTCGAATATCGAATCCTGCGTGCATGACGACGGCTACCTTCGTGTAGTTGCGGCCACTGTTTATCAGGCTCGACCTAGTAACAGGAAGATACTGAGATTAGGATACTTCTTGAGCAGTTCTTATCAAGGTACGTAGGCAAGCCGGCAGCCTCACCTTCCTCACTGTTTCACATCCATACTGTTGCCTATATCCTGTCTCACAGGGGACAAGAGGCAGCAAACCCTGACTTCGAGAATGAGAGTGCATTTCCTATCCTGTTAGAAGAAGCAATGTGTTTACCATACATTTACCGCTCTATTTCATACGCTTCTTCGTCTTGACGTATATGTGCTGATCTATGAAACATTATAGCACTGAACTCTCCCTTCCTGCCAGCGAGCGGCAGCAGACGCCTCGATGGCAGGCTCTTACCTATACAACAGGTTCGAGACGGGAGATGAGCACCGTGCCGATATGGAGGAGTTTGCTAGATGCGGGCTTGGGAATGCATCAGCGTCTGCAGCTACTCACACCGGCTACTTCGCTGAGCCTCTTGACTCTCCTTCTGGCTTTGCCTTCGGCTCTTCACCATCTGCAGGCTCACTGAACTCGGCAGAGCAAGCTTCCCAACACGCCGAAGCCTCCATTTACCCGGATCCTGAAGCGGCTGCAGAGGCTATCACGCCTTATCATGCGAATGGAAGGATGCGTCCGATGAGCGAGCAGGAGGAGGAAGCGGTGGAAGAAGCGGTGGAGGAAGTGGTGGAGGAAGTGGTGGAGGAAGTGGTGGAGGAAGTGGTGGAGCATGTGGATCATGAAAATGCACAGGCGGAGGTGGTTGAGAAAAGGGGAAAGAAGGCGGGTCGAGTGGCTAAGGCTTCTCAGCACAACAATCTTGACTCCCCATCGTCGTAGGAAGACGATAGGGCCGTTGGGGATGGAAGTGCTAGCGAAGCCGTCAAGGGCTTCAACCGCTCGGAGTTGACGAAACTCCTCGCCGCACGCAAGAAGGCTATGAGGAGCAAGAAGACGAAGAGCCTCGGACCCTTCTACGACACCGCCGGCCGAGCATACTTTTTTGCGGGTGACGGCAGTACGTACTGGCGTTTCGCAACCGATGAGATGCGTAAAGAGGAGACGACAAGCTTCGAGGAGCTGCTGGATGATGAGGATTGTCCTGATGAGCTCAAGCTCCTGGTCGAGAGCAGTATGAAGAAGATGGAGACGCTGAAACTTGTGGTCGTGAAACTCGCCAAGGAGGACACAACCACCGAAGACTACGAGCACGACGCTGAAGTCGCTCAGAGCCGCATCAAGATAGTCCTTGAGCTTATGGTACTCTTCGCCAAGGGTGACACTTATCTGGACCTCAAGAAGAACGAGCCGCTGAAGAAGGCAAACAAGCTGCTCACTCAAAGCATTGGCTATCCTCACAAGTTGATGCTTTCCTGCCTGACTCGTCTGCTTTGGCCGCTCGCTGAGTTCGACATCGGGACTTCTGAGACAATGCAGGCTGTCAACAAGTCATTGCAGGACCAGATCGATCACATCCTCTTTCGCTCTCAGTCTGCCGAGCCAGATAACGATGAGATACTTGCGACACTTGGTGGCAGCGATAGCTACAACGTCGGGAACTTCACCAAGGCGGAGGTTTACAGTAAGCCTGCCTCCTACAAGCGTCGTGTTGCGCCAAAGAACGACGACGTCGACACTGTCCGCACGCAAGAAGAGTACTACGTGGATCTCCTCTATAAGGCCATAATCAATCTTCCGGCCGACGCAGACGAGTTTCAGCGCAGGCAATTCGCCATAGTTAATGCAGAGATGAAGAAGAAGGGGATCACTTCTAAGTTCCACAAGCAGCAAGCGGTCGTTCTTTTTCACTCCGTTCTTGATGCTCACGATAACGGCTGCTCCCTCGAAGCTTGGGAGGACGACAGCAAGAGGAAGGAGGATAGGAACATGCTTTGCTCGCAGCGTCTGGATGCGCTCGCCCATGCCTTCTTAGGTAACAAGTACCTCACCCGGGATGCCTGGAGCAGAGACGGGGTCCTGTACACTGTTATGGCGCCGAACCATGCTGTGGACAATAAGCGAAAGGGCGATGCCAGTAACGAGACAAGACGTGAAACAACGGGAAAGAAGAAGGAGAGAAAGCCTAACGCCCAGGGCAAGAAGGGTAAGGGCAAGGCTAAGGAGACGGCTAGCAAGCAGGCTGCTCATAGCGACAGCGATCCCAGCACTGATGAGAACGACGACGATCAGGAGCAGCCGGTGGAGCAGGCGAAGAAGCCCGGCCGTCCGAGGAAGTTCGCTGCTTCGGCATCTGCAAAGATGCTAAAGCCAAAGCCTGCTGCTGGAGGTAGGAAGAGTGGCCGTTCCACGAAGAAGGGGACGGCGGACAGTGAGCAGGAGTCCGAGCCGGAGCCAGTTGGGTCTTCAAGGACCACCGTGACCATAACCAAGAAGTACAACACCCGTTCTGCTGTACAGCCGAAGAAATAGTCGGATGGATGCTACGTAGGACAGTGGGGAGGGTGGCTGAGCATGCGTACGGCGAAGGCGCGAAGACACGGAGGGGCAGAACTATGACTAGGAGAGAGTATGGAGGTAAGGTTGCATTTTTCGAATCAAGGTCTCGGGAGGAGGTATCGCTGCTGACCCCCGCCCGCCAGTCCACCGACAGTGTGCTGCGGTCCTCTGTATGCGGGCGCTTGCAAGGAGGCTTGCTTACCAGTAATTCGCCTTGCGATGTAGCATACGATAATTCATTACACTTTGATCTGTGACTTGACATCGTTGGCCTGTCCGAAAAGTAATCGGCCTCCAGCCATTGAACGATGCGCTAGGCCGAATCCGGCCAAGTGAACTTTTCACACTTCACCTCCTTTCTTCCCTTCTTCTTTGCCATGCCTCCTCCAGCACGCCGCACATTAACGTCTTGCTTTCGTCACTCCAACCCATGCTGCTTTTGACGTTCGGAAACATTGCAATCTGTCGTTGGTCGCCACAGCATGCCCATGCTGCCTGCACTCCTGGCGGCCCCCATGGATTGAACGATTCCACAATTCGTATATCTGCAGGAATGGTGTACGGCGAAACAGGCGAGCTAGGCTCGACGACGGCAAGTACGGTCTTTGATAGGAGACGACTGTGGCGCGCTACAGCAAACGATGTCTCAATCTATATCTACACCAAGTTCGACGCAGGTCTTGAGAGATCGCACAATCGCTACACTTTTCTCACAAGAAACTTGTACCAAGCTCGTACTGCAACATGAACAAATTGTCAAGTATCACTGATGACTATGGATAGTATATACCTACGCTGCGTATGGAAGCAGAAACAGATCACCCTGAGCCCGAGCCTGAGGCTCGCAATTGCGCGGCCGCCAAGTCCGGCGGCAGTGACGTTGGGCCGGCAACTGTCCGCCCCTCAATCAACCCCTTTCTGGTACCAGGCTTCGACTCTTACACCGACGAGCGACAGATCACACGGTGGCACACGCCAGTTTCGTGCAGCAGACCATCCGGTGCAACCTTGGACAAGAACGCCTAGCATTCCACGACTGCTGAGCGTATATCACATATACCGCATGAGCTTGCTAGAAGGCGCAGAGACGACAATTTCGACACGGTACCACTCGTCCGGCGTACTCTGGACTTGCGGCCACGAGCATCCCGTCGAGTAAGCCCGCTCTCAAAGCATACCCGTCCAGCCGGCGGCTGGCGCGAACTTTGACATCAAGGGCGCTGCTGCCAGAAGCATTGCTCGTAAGTGCCCGCTCCAGAAACTTTCCTCACTTAGAGACTGGTCCATGCACTCCCCGCAAGCTGCTGCCTAGAGTCGCTCGGGGAGCAGACCCTTCCAATCCTCTGCAATCAACCTACCTACTCTTCCCTTGAATTTAAGGCTGACTGTTACTCCTCTAGATTAGCAAAGGTGATCTGGTGAGCCTCACACGGCGCTTACGTTCGTCGCCATGTCATATCAGCAACAGTTTGATTTCAGCGAATGGGTCAACGATGGAGATTATGAGGATCATCCGGGCTCGAACACTGTGCCCGTACCGCAAGCGACCGTCACAGCCCGGAGGCCATCGGACCAGGCAAATATCGACCCACAGCTTCGTAGCCAAGGTCATGTCGTCCGAGACGCCTCACCAGAAGTCTCTGGCGGTACCGCGGGAAAGCACGGAGTTCAGTCATTTGGCTTTGAGCACCCATCGTCCTAGGAAGACGGTGGTGTCATCGGAGAGAATACTGATCACCTTGCCGCCGGTGAGCTCACCACGCAGCGCGATTCGGTCGGAGGTTCGAATCCTGCTTCCCACTCCCAGACAGTGGAGAATCCGCAACTTCCTTACGGCTACCCACATGATATCAACGATGGCGCTGCCATGGTTCAGACGCAAACCATGCAAGCTCAAGCTCAAGCGCCGCACTTAAGGATGTCCGACGAGCTACTACATTACCATTCAACCTCTCGTGACATGCTCATTGAGGCAAACCTCGACTTCGTGCTGCAACCTGGAGGTCATGGAGTCTATCTTACTGTGCGCGAGTACCTGAACATCCATCCGCACGACCGCGAGAATATCGCTTCGCATATTGCTGCGATGACTACGACTGGGAGCGAACAGATGAATACCCAAAGCTTCAATCGAGGCATCACCAACACGAGCACGCAGGGTGCTGCGGAAATGGCGCAGGACCCTTCTCCCGGCCAGTTTCCTCACGCTGGTTCGCCCACTCACCTTCCTGGTATGCAGAGTCGCAGCGTTACGGGTACTGCCCAGCCAAACAACCTCCGTCGCAAGAGCGCGCAAACGAATATGCCAGTGGCCGCCGCTCGTGCTGGCAACTGGATGGACGAGATCATCGCACTAAATCCTGGCTTGATGATCACTATCAACCATGACAGCGGGTCGGTCGTTGATACCGTGGCCTCAATTGTGCAAAAGCACCAGCAACCTAGCGTTCGAAAGAAGATTGCTGAGCTTCTGATGAGTACACCTCAAGCACAGAAGCCCACCGTCTTCGCTCATCCTGCTACTGCGCAGATGAACGACGTCGACCGCGGCCAATACGCCGCGCCATACACATCGGCGACAGCTTCTAGGACTCGATCTGTGCTTCCATCAATGCCTCCACCAAAGACCAACACGAAGCACATCTCACCGAAGCGTTCGGCTTCGACTGACATCGACGACGAGATTCCCAGCAAGATGAAGAAGATGAAGGCTTCGCAGTCGAATCTTTACACGCCAATTCCTTCATTTGTCCCTGCTACAGGTCGGGTGGTGCAGCGTGTGTCTCTCAAGAATGATGTGACACCATCCAAGCCAAACGGCCATGCTCTTACGCACGCTGAGTTCCTCGCCCGCCGCGAGCGCGAAACTGGTATCCCCATCTACGGCAGCCAGGACGAGCAGAACGCTGGCATTGATCTGACCGACAACGATACTAGCATCATCATCCCTGCTAGCGGAGGCAACACTATTCAAGGCTTGTCCGCTTACTCTCAGCCGTTCAACAACATGTACGAGGCTACTCAAGCAACTTCTGAGCTCGGCCGGCAGCCCAACGTACCGTGCGGCGAAGACGACGTACACGAGCTTATCTTCAATGCTGGTCGCTACACTCAGAAAGTCTACGAAGCCATTCGCTCGACTCCATCGAACCCAGATCCTCACCAGCTGCAGATGATCGCCGATTTCGAAGCCAAGATCCAGGTCATCAACAGCGCAAAGAGTGGCGAGGCCGACAGGGTGTGCAGCAGAATGGCAGCTGGCATCGTTAGGAAGATCGCCGACTTGCATATCAGCGGAGATGGATTGAGACCAGATCAAATCGATTGCAACGGCTATTACACTCAGGAGCAGGCGCTTACTGCGATGAAGCGCCTTGAGATGTGCTGTGATGTGGTCACTGGCAGCAAATGGCTGCCGAGGGACATGGCTGACTCTCCTGAGGATGCGACTACCTTCTTCGTCGCCTTCCCAGTAACACGTGAGGAATCAAAATACAAGAACGCCAATAGCAATCAGCAGAGGAGGCGCAAGAAAGACCTCCAGGATCTCCGTGCGAAAGGTATTTTGAACTCACAACTTCCGCCGCTTGTCAAGATCAAGCCTCCAGTCCGCTTCCCGAAGATCAGGAAGCCAAGGACGGCTTCGACGGCCCCGAAGGGTCGCAAAGGCGGAAAAGGCCGCAGCACGCCTCGCAAGGCTACATCTACTACCGCTTCGACAGCTCAGATTACGGTACCGTCTGCACTCCTACAGTCTACGAGCACTCAGACACCAATGGCGGTCTCCTTTCCAGCCTTTGCGCCTGGCACCCGTACCAATAGTACGTCGTCCAGCACTTCCACACCGCATGCTAGGCGGGAGTCGCTGCGTAGCAGTGTCAAGAACGACCGCGAGACCGCCGGTCATCCAGCGCTTTCCCAGAGTTATCACGATGATGGCGACAGTAACATCCTGGGCGAATCGGATGAGCCAGAGGTGGAGGACCAGGACTCTGACCTGAGCGACTTGGACGAGCACGAGAGCTACGAGGAGTCCGACCTCAGCGAATGCGATGACAATGGAATCGACTAGAGCCTCAAGATCGCGGCGACGTTGCGGATGGAGGATTGCAATACTCATCGGGACACACATGGGCGCTGGAGAGCTGATCCAACGCTCAACGGCTTTGCGGTGCAACAGCACCTGAGATCACGACAGACAGTGAGAGGGGCGGAGGGTGCTTCACAGGCGTTGCTTTACGATTGCAGATAGTAAGTAGTAGCTTGAATTCCTGTCAATCCCAAAGGTGCTTCCGCTGAGCTTCCAATTGCTCTCTCTGCTTGTACCTAGAGCGGCTCCGATTTCGCCGTGCTCTCACGAGCTAGTGTGTGCTCATTCACCAGATGGTCCAGACCTCGCACCGCAAATTGCTACCTTGGCTCGATATGGATGAATTCACGCAGATTTCAATCACCTTGTTTCGACGATCTTCCCGCAAGAAGTCAGCGTTCTGATACATACAACAGCTCTCTGCTCGCACCGCTCTTCAACCGACCTACAAATCAACACACCTTCGACGGTCCTTCGTTGCGCATACCTTGAACACCACAAAACACCCAAGTCATCTTCGCTCGCCATGGAGGGTTTCCGGACTGACTCTGAGTTCTGCGCCCCAGGCCGACCCATCCCGAAGTACTGTCTACTAGAAGCCATCGCTCACGGCTACGACAGCACGAAATACGGCAAGCTCCAATCACCTAAGGTCATATACACAACAGAGAACGGCGGCGGAAATGTTACGGTGTGGTTCGCCAGCAAGCTGTCAGCGGCAACGACAGGGGCGGAATCAAGCGGTGATGATACACCAGATGGTAGCGTCTGTTACTTCTCTCATCCAGTGCTCGATCCCGCAACAGCCAACGCACCCCGAGACTTCCTTCGAGCTGTCCACGACCTGGCCAATCAGGGCATTGGAGATAGCAAGAAGATCACCTACGGCGGTCTTACGCTGAACTCAAACGGCGCTATGCGGACTCGTTGGTTTGTGAGCGAGTGGGAGGAGGGCGAAGGACATCAGCCACCGGCTCCAACGTTCACAACCACCCTCGGCAACTCCTTCCACATGCTGGCGAAAAGCATGATGAGAGGATCAAGCGCGACGGCAGATGAGCGAGAGATGACAGCGGATGAGCGAGAGATGACAGCGGATGAGCGAAAAATGGCAGCGGAGCTGGGAGAGATGACAGCGGAGGAGCCGACGGAAGACGAGGCGGATGAGGACGAAGATGGCGATGGCGATGGCGAGGGACAGCAACAACGACAACAGATCCCAGCCATCACAATCAGCTCACCAGCCTCAGCCACGCCAGGCACCACCAACGCCGTGGATTACACCAACTTCTCATGCGTAGTGCCCAACTGCAACGGAAGAGGCCTTCGCAACAACCCGAGGCGCACTGACCTCAATACCCACCTCAAAAAACAACATAGCTTCCAGTTCGTCATGAAGCATGGCGGCACGCCAGACAGGGACAGACTGAACCAGAACAAGCAGATACGTCCACAACTGCTGGCGATGGGCATCGCGTGGCAGAACACTGTCTTTGCTGAGGGTGCGGAGAGCATGACGGGAGACGGGAATGGAGGCTAGGTGGAGAATCCGCACGGCGGAGATGGGGAGGGTGCGCGTTGTTTACCAAGAAACTATGAGACCAGAATGCCATTGAAGGCGGTCTGGTGAGAACCTGAAGAGCCTAACAACGACTACTGTGACGTTCGATCAGTGCACCGTGGTATGGGCAACGGAGCAACTGGACTATTGTGCTGGCTCAAAGATGCGGCCAGATGCTTCTATCGACATATGTAGTATACGGACGGACTGTATTGTATTGATCTCACCAGTGCACTCTCCTCCACGACCGTGTAGGCTTGTACTCTGTGACTGCTTACAGCAGAGGAGCTTTGCTAGGCATACATCCCTGGCGTCGATTCCTCGAACGACCGGTGAGCTTGTGGGCCTTCTGTGAATGCACGAAACGCCTGCAACGCTAGCGCAGATTTTGAGAAGTGACTTCGATCCTGGCCCGTGATGATCTTCGATATTTTCACAACTTTCGGGGCCTTGGTACTGGAAGCGACAAATCGAAAGCACACCGTACCAACTCTTTACAGCACTTTCGGATCAGTAGCGTCATATCATCCTCCTTCGACATCGACGACAACAATGGCGGGCTCAAACACCAAAGATCAGCCAGCCTCCGACTCGGCTGCCTGCCGCAATTACGAGAACGCCATCATCAAACTCAACCTCGACGTCAACATCGACGTTCTCCCTGGCCCAAGTGGCAAGATTTGCTCTCAAGACGTTCAGACCGTCATTGACATGGCATGTGTCATGCGCAAAATCCCCGACCTCGCCGAGCAAAGCGTCGGCATTGAGGAAGTCGTGGCGATCATCTTGCTGAAGCAGCCTGGAACGAAGAAGCCGAACATTGATGTTCCACCATCGCTGCAAGCGAAGGTCAACAAGGAGTACGATGAGACGGTGGAGGGGTGGGTGAAGAAGTGCGGGAGCATGGAGGGAACCAAGAAGGATGGGAAGGCCCGCATGCCGACTCTCTCAGACGGCGATAAGGATGAGGATGATGAGGATGAGGATGAGGATGACGGGGAGGATGGGGATTATGGGGAGGACGACAATGAGTAGTGCGTACATCGCGGCACGATGACAACGTACTGTGCATGCAAAACGGCGACCCGATACCTTCTAACGACCCGACCGATCCTTTCCGACTCCCGAACACAACGACTACCTCAGCTTTCGCTCGGCGCCTGCACGGTGCGAGAAAGCTCGCCCACAAGGCTGCGATTCTCCGTAAAAGAATCTTCGAGGAAGTAGTACTAGGCGACGGGGTCCACGGGGAGAATGCGTTTTTGTTGCTTGTGTCTTGCTCGGACAAGCAGTAGTAGATAGACAAAGCAGCCTAATGAGACACGCAGTTACCTCTGCTTTTGCGAGTCTCTTATGTACAAACGTGATTTTCAGGCAGCCTAGATCGTATATGTGTCAACATGGTATCGAGCGGATTGCTCTGACGCATCCGCCATTCTCCCTATATTCCTACTCCAGCTTGGTATCTGCTCGTAGCGATGCTCAAGCTATGCCCCAGCGCCCCTTGCTGCCCTTCCATTAGCTGTACACTAAGCGACGAGCTTCTCTCTGTCAGGCATTGGTGACAACTTGTGAATGATACACTCGAAAATCTGGCTATCCACTCACAACCGAATTAGGTGAATGTGCGCCTCGAACAGGGCATCAGCAACACCAAACACAAGCTAAAAAGCCTAGTGCAGGTCAGGTGAACGAGCCCATCCACTTAGACAGTATATATTCCAGCCCCCTCCCACCAGTGCTCATCCACAAGCGCAGCACACGACTTTCGAGAAGGAGCTTTCGTCAAGATTGCACAGCTGGAGAAACAGGTAAGCATCCACTGCTGCGTCCACCGACCGATACTAACCTCCATTAGCACACAGGGCATTTTCCATAACACCGACCACAACAAGATCACCATCATGGCGTCCAACTCCGACTTCGATCCCGATAGAGTCCTCAACGACGCCTACACCAAAGAGGACTACGTGCGGCGTCGACTTGGTTGGCTTGGCAAGCAACCGGTCTACAAGGATCACGAGAATCTCTTACCCGGCATTTGCAGAGACGCCGACGAGGTTTTTGGCTCGGACTCCAAGCTGTCGGTGCAGCAAGTCGAGAGGCGCGAGCGGTTCTGCAATGTCGAGCCTGTGTTGCCGCTCCCGACCACCGGAAACACAGAGACGCTCGACGACTGGGCCAGCTACCCAGATGAGGAGTGGACTCCGGAGACGGACGAGCAAGTCGAAGACAAGAGACCAACAGTGGCAGCACCAGCCTCGACTGCGAAGACCCGCCAAGTTCCGAACAGGCAGACGAGAGCGGAGTCAGAGGACAGCATCACAGGCAACGTCGAGAAGAGTCCGCCCAAGCTGCCGAAGGTCCAGAGCGCTGCGGCCAACAAGACCAACGCCGCGCCTACCAACAACAAGAAGGCTCCCGCCGCCGCTTCCTCCATCCCCGTCAACCTCGCCAGCAGCGCTGGTGACGTTGAAACCTGTCCAGTGCCTGGCTGCAAGTGGCGTCCTACACAACTGAGACGCAATCGCCACTTCGTCACCTGCCACCTGGAGGAGACGCACAAGGTCCCTTTCCCAGGATGGACTCGCAGTGTCGGCGGCAATGAGCACGCGAAGAGTGAGGAGAAGGCGAAGACACTGACGGCTTGGTTCAAGACCAAAGGCATGGCGCGCGACGGGTCGTGGTTTCTGGGCTGAGAGGGTGCCGGAGAGTACAGGTGGATCGTAGCAGCGCCACTGTATGCAGGAGACATACCAAGGGATGCGACGAAGCGTGGTGAGTCATTCGGCGAGGCGCAGATTTGAGGATCATGCATACAGAACACGTGCGGATTGCTAGTGGTTGAGTAGATCACGGTTAGCATAGCAGTAACAGCGGTATTACATTTTCTTACATCGTCATGGGGCCGTTATTGCTATCTTCCTCGCAAGTCTTGTAGTGCTCTTTTGATGCAGTTTAGACCCGCTATGCAATGCACTGCAGTCGGCAGACTAAATCATGGCTTTCGTCAATCGAAATGTCAGCTTCCTTGTCTCGTACTTCATACTTACAAAGCCTCCTCTCTCAACCGTACATGGTCCGCCTCGTCGAGAGCGCTGCCAAGTCGGATTCATTCACCCACGATCGAGGGCAAAACCATGCACGTGCGCCAAGCTTCCGTACCAAAGGGGAAGTCACCGTTGTCGCACTTCCATCGCCGTTCGAAAAACTCTGCTACACACAATACAGAGTGCCGAGAATAATCGAAGTCGACATTTGATTGCAGCCTCGGGTAGACTGTAGTATCGTCCTGCGCCCTTCCTCCGGTGGTTCTAAGACTGTCGACTTTGCTCCTTTTCGACCGAGCCACTGTGCGTAGGTAACAGATCCGCATATTGTGGGACATAGGCAGAAAGCTGACCTCGTATATTGGTAGTAGACAACCATGGACAACCGTTTCTCCTTCGCTATGGGCTCACAGCCTTCTCGGGACAGAGCTGCAGCTGCAGCACCGTCTGCACAAGTTCCGCAGCAGACCCTCCCGTCGTTCGAGCATACTCCATCCGGCCACCGTATCTTCAGGACGCGAGTACTCGGCGGGCTGGCGAATGCAACCTTCGAAGGTCTGGAGGATGCGCTCCGAAGACAAGGCTACTCCTGGGAGGTGCATGGCGTGCCCGACATCCAACATAACGGCACCGACGAAACCGTCTGGATCGCAGAACATCAGACTGCGCCGGTAATGCCCGTTACAACCTCACCACAGCTACCGCCAGCTTCTTCCTCCTCGCACCGCGATCTGTCCAACATCTCGGTCCTCGACGCTCCTAGAAGTGTCTTCCACGGCGGCTCCGTCTATACCACTCCGCCAGTCGCTCAGAACAACATCCATTTTCCGGATGAGCATCATGCATTGGTCGTGCATCAAGGATACAACTCCAGCCGCGAAGATCTTTTGATACGACTAGAAGACTCGCTGGAAGGCTACGCTGTGTGGACCGGTATCAATACATACTGTGATCCAAACAGGACTCTGACTATGAAGTCTCATCCAGCGCTCGATGCGTATATCCGGCAAAACCTCGACAATATGGGCCCAGCGCCTGCATGGAATCAACATGCTCACCAGCCACCACCAGCTATAGCGTCCAGCTCCTCTTTGGCACCGAGTCCTGCCGTAAATACGAACGGTACACAAGGTGGGTGGCGCCCGCGTCCTGCTCCGGCGTCATACTATCAAAAGAAGCCACGCTTTGCCCCGGCAGCCCCATCTCCACTGAGGATTAGCGATACGCCATTAGAGTCTCCTCCAACAAGCAACGTGAGCATGCAGCGTAACCTGAACGCACAGTCAGAATCGGCCAAGGATCAGCACACTCAGCAGTCGGCACCGGCTGTACCTCCCAGGTTCTTGATGCGGCAAACTCCCGCAGAGAATGCCGCTACTATGCCAGTTGGGTCTTCTCCAGAGCCCACAGGCTCAACTGTGGGCGGCCGTAAATCAGTCAGCATGAAGCGGCCAGAAGGCCTCTTCGAGTCGAATGACGAGCGAACAGTTCCAGACATTGCCGAGACGATCCAGACCTATCTGCCTCAACATACTGGCACTCCGCACAACACGGAGAACCTGTCATGGATGCAACACCCGGACCGGTACCCAAAAGACCCAATTGATCTCGATGATGACCTCTCGGGCATTACGTTCCAGAAATTTCCTAGACGCCACCCATCACTTGCTCTTCACATTTTGCAGACAAACGCTCTGGCGCCGGTAGCTAGGCAGATGCTTGCCGAGGAGCCTGACATGAGCGGCAAGAATCTACTGAGGCTCGATGCCGTGCTTAGCTCAGACCGGTTGTCTTGGGACATCTCACCGGAAGAGATGGTCGAGAAGATGGCCGAGGTCGAGCTTCCAGAAGAATCGGATCAGTATGGCCCCTAGACAGTGTCGGAAGACAACACCAAGGTGAGCTCATGGAGATGAGGCTTCTTGCTGTATGGTGAGATATTGACAGCATCAGGCGGTGGAGGCCTTGCCATCAGGCTTCTTCAGCGCATGGCGTAGAACGGTGAGGGAAGGATAAGCAGGGACAGAAAGGAAGCATATAGCGCCAGTCTAGCGGGATTGTTGTACTATAGGTATGCTAAAATTGATATAAGAGAGTTGTAGTACAGCGAAACCGACATGGCATTGTCGTTGTCGTCAGCTGCGGTCGGCAATTGCCGTTTCCGGCTGTCCGCCTTTCTCCACCTCACGTCCTTCGCTATGCCTCCAACACAGCTCTTCACAACTCTTCACACTTTCTACATACCACACACTCGGTGCACAAGTCCTCGTACCAGTGCTTCCACCGAGCAGTCTGGTTGACGAAGCGTAACACGATATCGCAAAAGCGAAAGAGCAAGACGGAGGTTCGCGCAGGCCGATCAGAGCCCTACACAAGATCAAAGAGCTGGGAGTTTGCTCGGCAGCCTTTTATACTCTCCAATACAATGTCATGACGAGCCCAAGGCATATATCAGAATGCGCTTGGTCCATTTTATTTCCCTCGCGATTGAGTCTGCGAGGACTGGACCTCTCCCAGCATGGGGGCCTTCCTTCTTGTTTCCTGTCCCGATGGGGCGTATATTCCCTTTTCTTACACTTAGCGAACGTCGTATAGTTGCACACAAGTTACTGAAGACACATCTATTTAGCTCACAGCCGTTAGCATCGACCTTGCTGCGTATACTCGGACACTCGTCAAGAAATGGCACTTCTCACGAACAAGCACCGTAGCTTGGAGCGAGCGATCTTTAGACGACGGCCATGTATGGTTCCTCGAAGGGACTCTGCTCTCTGGTCTGCTGCTCTATGCAGGCTAATTTGCGCAGCACGCTATCGTCTAGCCTCAGGCATGCATCAATGCATGTTAAGGATCCACAATCATGTGCAAAGTGAAAGCACTCTGCGACGCAAGAACACCAATAGCCAACAACTCTAAAATTTTCAGCGCACCTGCACCTTTCTGCAGACTCTTCGTCGGCTTTGCTTTCTGCTTGCACACACTCATTGTACTACCATCGTGAGTGTCGACCACCTTAGCCAGGATCTTCTCTCAAAGACCACGAGACTCACGCATCTTTGACACCATCCAGCTTCAAGAACCTCGCACAGCACGCAGCCTCTTTCATATCTACCATCATGAGTTTCAACAACGACGACTACGACTTCAACTCCGGACTCGGTGGATTCGACTTCGGGGTACAAGCAGCGCACGACGATACGCAGCCTCCACTCCCACAGCACCACGGCCTCTACGCCGGAAGCTACAACGACGGTAGGCTGTCAAGCATCGACCACAGCTTCCAGCCTGACCCGCCAGCCCCGGCCTTCTACCCCCTAGCTCTCCACCACTCGCAAGGTTACCATCAGCGACTCAGCGGTGCGATGCGGTCGGACGCGAAGACGCCATCCTTGGGCAACGCCATCAATCGCCCAGGCGCACCATTCGCCAATCTACCACTCCGCAACGTAAACGACATCACTCATCCTCACCAACGTCAAGCGGCGGCCTCCAAGGTCGACGACGGTGCTCCGCCAATAACGCCGTATGCAAAAATGCAAAACAGTACATTCCCTCAAGGCGGTCTGCCCTCGTACAGGACGACCTTCACCGCTGGTACGCCGACACCATACGCTGGGCTAGGATCTATGTACCAGCCAAACTCTATGCCAAGCGCAAACCCGCCTATGCAGTTCTACGCCAATCAGCAGCAAGTCCTAGCGGTGGTGAACAGCTACGGCAACGTTCAAGGTCCACGAATTCAAGGTTCTTACCTTCAACATCCTCACACCCAAGGCCCTTACACCCAAGGTCCTGACCTCCAAGGTCCACACACTCAAGCTCTACACGTTCAAACTCCACACATCCAAACTCCACACTCCACTGCTGGAGTCCATCCGAACACGGCCACCACGCGTGCGGCTTCCAGCCAACCCGGCAGGAAACGAAAGATCGATCAAGATGAGAAGCCCACCAAACGCTCCAGGATCTCGAAGCTTCAAGAGCAGTCCGACATCGAGCCTGAGTCTGACGACGACGACGACACGGACGAGGAGTTCGCCTTCAAGTCAATCGCAGATGCTGAGATGCATGAGTTTGTCCGCGTCTCACTCACCAAAGCTACTGCTGCTCGCGATGACTGGGAGGAAATCAAGAACAGCAGCAACGCGCAGAGGGATCTGGTTCGCAGGATCGCGAACGCTACGATTGCTGGGCATGAGAAGCAGGTCATCGGTGGTGAGAGCTTTAGTGAGGAGGAGCGGAAGGAGGAGTGGCGCCGCTTTCAGAGGATTCACGCTGCCAAGGTTGCGGCATTCCTCGATGGCAAGAATGGGCCCACTAGGGCTGAGAAGTATGCTTGGCTCTTGGTTAGAGCCTTGCTCGAGGGGCATGAATGCGGCTTGCGTAAGAGCGGCAGGATGCCTGTCGATCGCGGGATGATCTGTTCGGAGCGCGCCGATGAGATCATCAAAGCCGTTCAGCGGATTCCTCTCATCGCTCTCAACGTTATGAAGGGCAAGGACGTCACTGCGCTTGTCGCCAGTCCGAAGGCCGCGATGGCGCGCATGACCAGGAACCTTTGGGTCAACCTGGGCAAGAAGCTGAGGAAGCGTGAGGAGAAAGCAGCCGCTGCAAAGAAGGGCGAGCAGTACGTTGAGGAGGAAGACGATGCTGAGGAAGATGATGAGCAAGATGACGAGGAAGTGGACGGCGACGAGGCGGATGTCGATGAGGGGGCGATTGGGGACGAGTAGAGCGTATAGGCTGGTGACGAGGAGACGGAATATTGATGAGGAGAGGGGACGGTGGAGGCGAGGAGGCGGATGGCAACGAGAACGAGGTGGCTTAGGTCACAGAGCGACGAAGACTTACGAACCCTGCTACCCTAGGCGAGCGTGTTACTACGACATTCGACGAAACATTCCGAACAAATGCAAGCGCTTCGGATCAGTCGCGGCACAAGCATGCGCCAGCCCTCTTAGCGGGCACCGGGATCGTAGCTAGCTAGTGCTACAGACCTCGCAAACCTTTGCCACAACTGAGATCAGCAGCAGTCCACTTCTCCGCATCAGTCTTGACGCAATGCTTGGCCGACTGAGTATCATGTGTAGAAGATGGAGTGAGGCCTTCACGCTTCCGGCAGTATATTCGAACAGTGGTCAAGATGCGGCACTCCTTACGAACACACGACTCTAGCTGGGAGCGAGTATTCTCTACATGGGACGGCCGTGTATGTATTTCCGGAGCACTCTGCTCTCTTCACTGCTGCTCTGTAGGCTCCTTTCTACAGCACGCTGTCGTCCAACCTCAGGCATACATTGGTGCTGCATGTGAAGTATCCACAGTCACATGCGAGTGAATGTCTGCAACGCAGGAACACCATATCTGCAACGCAGGAACACCGTCTTACAACAACTCTAAATCATTTTACGACACCTCATGCAGTTTTCTTCGCCGGCTTATTTAAGATTGCACACCTTCGCTACACCATAACGAGGAAGATCCAGTAAAGCACCGCAAAGATCGCCTGTTGAGCGAGCTATCAGCGACTTCAACAAAACACTCAGACTAGATCAGACGGCATCTTAAAACTGAAAGCCAGTCTACAGTCCTCGACCTTCGCTACCGCCGTGAGCTTCAGGCCAGGGTTCGACTTTGGCCCATCAAGCCCTGAGCTGGAACCCGCACAGCACACCATGCTTCCACCAAGCCATCCACAGCAGAGTATGTACCCTCAAAACCACCGCGCGCCCTCAGATGGCAACATCATCTTCGGACAAGACAGCACCTCCAGGTTTGGCGAGCCAAACGCTGCTAGTGCGCACCCAAGCAACCAGACTACACTCCAACCTGCTCCGCAGCCATTTGGTCTCAGCGGTGGACCACCTCACCTCGGCTTCAACCACCCACCATCTCATCAGAATCAGCACTACGGCCCTCAGCACACTGGTACAGGACAGTCAGATGCTAAGCCTGGGTCCTGGAACTTCACCGGCAACCAACACAGCAACGCCTCAGGTCACAGCGCAAACGGCATGCATGGCTTCAACGTCTTCAACCAAGGTCCGATGGCGGTAGGCACATTCTACGACGGTACTGTCCCGTCGATGCCGCCACACTTCCAGGCTGGTCTACCGTCCATCCACCCAAACTCCACTGCCATGCATTATCCGATGTACAATGGGCAAGCTACAGCCTACCAGCCAAATTTCACCGCTGGCCCACCATACCAGGCTAACAGCGCGTTCAACACTACTCACCAGCAGCGCCCGGCGGCAATGCACAACCACGGCATCGCTCAAGGTCTACCGTCTGCTATGAAGCATGAGACAAGCACCGAGGACGTGTCCGCTTCCGGTGAAAAGCGCAAGGCGAAGCAAGATGCGAAGCTCAACAAGCGCTCAAAGGTCACCAAGCTCGAGGAGCAGTCTGATGTGGAGAGCGGGCCGGACGATGAAGAGATGGGAGCGTTCCACTTCAACTCTCGTGCTGAGGCTAAGAAGCATGAGTTCGATCACTTCTCGCTTCTCAAGCGTGTAGCAAATACCGACGACTGGGAGGTGTACGAAAAGAGTAGTAAGAAGCAGAAGGAGCTCGTCCTGAAGATCATTGCTGCCATGACCGCTGAGCACCAGAAGCAGCCGAGCGGAGGCGAGGATTTCACCGCGAATGAGAGGAAGATTGAGTGGAAGCGCTACCAGGAAGCGAACCTGGCAAAGGTGCAGAAGATTCTCAACGAGAAGGGCGGTGATAGGAAGGCTGAGAAAGCAGCATGGCTCCTTCTCGATGCGATGCTCGATGGGCATCATAAGGGCCTCCGCAAGAGTGCCTTCAGCACCGACCGCAAGCTCAAGTTCTCAGACCGTGTCGATGTCAGCTTGATAGCCGTTCAGGACATGCCCATCATCCGTCGAGATGTGCTGGAAGGCAAAGGCATTGCTGAGCTGGTGGCTAATCCGAGCGGTACCGTGACTCGGAAGATTACCAACCTGTGGCTCAACTACCAGCGGAAGCTGGACAAGAAGCAGAGTGAGGCGCAGAAAGGAGTGCAGAAGGGGGCGCAGAAGAAGGGACAGAAGAAGATGAAGGCGGAGGCGAAGGTCGAGGAGGTCGGGGAGGAAGATGTCGATGAAGGCGAGGACGACGGGTACGACGATGATGAGGAGGGCGAGGAGTATGACGATGATGAGGAGGGGGACGCTGAGGATGGGGACGCTGAGGAAGGGGACGCTGAGGAGGGAGACGTTGAGGAGGGAGATGTGGAGGTGGACGTTGAGGAGGGGGATTTGGAGGTGGACGAAGACGAGTCTGCTTGAGTTGCAGGGCCAGCTATCATTGGCGGCCGGCAATGAAGAGGGTGGCAATCACAAGAACGAAGACGAAGCTGCTCGGGTTGCAGGAAGTGGCAGCGTTGGCTGCTACCTAAAGTTGTGGTTTGTGACCGCATCACTGCAGCCTGGGCGAGCGCGCATCTCAGACTGAAAGCTTGAGAACGCATCGAGCCAACACGGATACATCGAGAGTTTTCGGGATATCATTGAGTAGAAATCGAGCTTGTAGCTAGCAGTGTAACCTTTACATACCCATGCTGTGTCATGTACTCTTGACTTGCAGCTGAAATCCGAGGTCGAAGTCTTTCTCGTAAAAAGGTACGAAAGTCTTGTTATCATTCGGATGCACAGAGTCTCACAGCCTTGCCATGAAACGGGAAGATTCGTGAAGTAGCACTGTACGAACTGTACCTTGCTCAGTTTGCTCATTTCAGATCCTCACCTGTTGCCTCATACATGTGTCGCTTTGTTTCCAGGCAACCGTAGGCAAGACTGTGAACAGCATGGCAACAATATCGTCGTCGACTCTTACCCAAACCCTAACCCTAGGACGGAAGCGGATCAAAACTGCCCCGGTCGGCTCGTCTGAAACGTGAATGCTGCCGAGGACACCTTCACTTGCAACAGTACGATGCAATGTCTCTAGTATTCGCTCATTAAAGTTGTCGAGGAACACTGCTTGTTGCCCTCCCTTAACTAGCGACAACGATGTCAACCTTCTTGCGCCTGGGACTGTCCGACGCATACCAACGGAAGGCAGCCGACATTGTTCTAGCCAAGTGACATTGTTTGGTTCGGTCGAGGTTGCCTTGAGTGTCTCGGACACCTGCGACAATAGCAATCATGGAAACTGCCGTCTCCTCAAACAGCTCCCTCATTCCTTCGGCGAGGGACTTGCTCCTCGTGGTCCCGCGACTGGCCCAAAGAGCGGGATCCCTGGCCTTCTACCACATGCCGGAAGCCATGGACAACATCGCTGGCAAGATATGGAACGGAGGGAGCATGATAGCGGATGCCACGGGACAGCAGACTGCGAACTCTACCATCACGAACACGAGCGCATTCGTGCAAAGTACGGCCGCGGTGCTAGACGCTGCGATTAGGGAGGGCTCATGGCAAGATACTGGGGATGATAGCACGTCTCTATTTGGGCTTCTGGTACAAGGAGTTGGCAGGGTGAAGAACTTTGGTGGTATCTTCTCGTACCTGACTTCCAAGTGGGCGCTGGCTACCTTCACGGCGGTAAGTTGCACCGAGGGGAGGATATGCTGCCGGTCAATCTAGGCAGCCGATCTGACTAGAGTGTACAGGCTATCATACTCAATCGGACACAGTTCTACGCCTCGTCTCGGGAGCATCTCCAGCTGCGATGGTACATGCGCCTGGCCCTCTACATCATCCCCATCCTTGCATTCCTGGTCCAGATGCTTCACGTGCTGCAGGCCTTGAAGTGCCAATCCTCACCAGACTTCGCTCTGCTTCGGTATGGTGACCCACTCAAGCATCTAGCGATCGACTTTGCCGGAGAAGGCGGCTTCCTTTACAAGCTCAGCTCCACATTGCTCTTCTGGCAGGACGACGCTAGCTGTTGTGCAGCCCGGAACATGTCGCTCACGGCTCTCAACGACAACAAGCACGAGCTTCGTGGCTCTATGTCACTACTCTTCTGGTTCTTCTTGACACTTTGCACGAGCCAGCTATTCGAGACGCTATGCTGCGCTCTGCAAGGCCGACAACCAATGCCAGAGACGGGTATGACTATCTTCGAGCATTCGCTGGCATTCGCGGAGTGCGAAGCCATGATCAGCAGTGCTCTCGGCTTCGGTCTCTTCGGCCTGCCCAAGATGGACGGTTCTGGGCAGGCTACCGGTATACTCATGAGCAGGTCTGAGATCCTCCAGCGTCTGAACGTCCCGCCCGAGGTGCTGCTCGTCTGCTTGATCTCGTGCTTCAGTCACATCAGCAGTGCTACTCTGGCAGTCACCGGCTTACGAAGCAAGGTCCGGCTCGTTAACACCGCTATCTGGGCCTTCTGCTACATGTTCGCCTTTGTCTGGAGCTTCACCAAAGTGTTTATGCGCTCAGCCGAGAACGAGTCTGACTTGGGCGTTCTTCGCTTCCCGACAGTCTGCATCGTGGGTTTCATACCGCATATACTGATCTTGATTGGGATATTCATCTGCGGATCGATCTACTCTCTGGCTCTACTGGTCACTGCGCTTTCTGTTCCGGAAGACATCGCGACCGGCATGTCGTTCCGTCAACGGCTCGCTTGGGCCTACCAGAACCTGCAAGCGAACGTGCAGTTCTCTTCTTCGTCCTCGATCAGGATCAAGATGTCTGAGGACTTCTACACGGCGCTGCTCAAGGTTGGCTTCAATGTACTCACCGCTGCAAGCGAGGCTGTGTACCTAAACGA
Organism: Neocatenulostroma microsporum; assembly: GCA_022814695.1. NCBI lineage: Eukaryota > Fungi > Ascomycota > Dothideomycetes > Mycosphaerellales > Teratosphaeriaceae > Neocatenulostroma > Neocatenulostroma microsporum. The sequence goes on from JAKLLW010000041.1 coordinate 70,584, forward strand.
AGGCAGCCGTATCCAGGTAGCGCAGATGACATGGCTGGAGCAGAAGCGTATTGACGAGCTGGCATCTGGCATCGAGAAGCGCAAGACCCCTGCTGTGCCTTCTGAGCTTCTAGGCGAAGGCATTGCAAGAGGTGTCACTTTTACCGACTCTCAGAACGCGGCTATCAGTCAGTCACCTTACGCTCGTGAGCGCAGATCAAAACCAGTCAAGGGCGAGGCAGAGAAGAGCAATCACGGCGAGATGGACAGCGGGTTGGGTATCACGCAACGCAGAAGCCGCATGCAGCTCACTTTCGACTTCATTGCTGGTATCTTCTATTTGATTATTGGTGTACAAGCGCACTTTCTTCTCCGTACGCTTGATCGCCTGGGTATCGAGTCGCGGCCAGCTTGGCTTCTGAAGGCCGCTGGCGTTGCGGAAGGGCAGCGGAGACCATCAACACAAGCGAACGTGCCAAGAGAAGAGAGGCGCGACTTCTGGATGGTTGGACCGCACGGCCATCTGATGCTTGCTCCAAACGATGATGTGGATGTCGAAGTTGAGACTCGCAGACGCTTGCAGCGAGGTGGCAATTACGTCAACGAGGATAGCTTGGGCGAGGAGATCTATGAGTGGTGGCGAGGAGGTGGATGGTTCGGTACTGCGGACACCAGCGGAGAGTATCAAGCACGGCAGATTGATGATGATGTTACGAGTATGATATCGATGTCTACGAATGCAAGCACGACGGGAGACGACGAGAACGAGGATGGAGAGGAGAGTGGGCGGAGGACGCCTACCCAAGAAGACCCATATCGGAATGTGAGCAGAGAAGCCACGCCGGCCATGGACGGTGCGCTGGACATGACAGTGCTTTCTCGGCTACTCAACCCGCAATCGGCTGCAGAGCGCGAGGAGGCCAGACTACTGTCGTACAGCCTGCAATCCTCTCGGCCCATGACCCGCAGTCAATACCGTCGAGACGCTGAACGCAGCCGCGCCCAGCTTCTCCAAGGCATGCGCGGCGCAGCTCCAGCAACTAGCGAAGAAGAAGAGGAGCGGGATCTCGAGCAGTTCATCCTCAGCCAACGCTCGAAAGGCAAAGCGAAAGCGCAGAGGGCAGGCACTTGGGAGTCAGGCGCAGAGGGAATGGGTGCTGGAGGCCCGCAATGCGTGGTCTGCCAGTCGACGCCACGCACGATCTTGGTATGGCCATGTGGTTGCCTGAGTATGTGCGATGATTGCAGAGTCGGGCTCGCGGCGAGGAATTACACGAAATGTATCTGTTGTCGGACGGACATCGCGGCGTACTCTAGGCTGTATGTGCCATAGGGAGGTGGTTACTGTACATATCGCACAGCGTGGGCATGGGAGTAGCATGGAGCATGGATCGTCTTGGAGTTGGTAGGAAGATACCCCGAACATCAGTTTCAGTCGATTGTGTCACCCGCTTCACCATCACCGTGAGACCGTCTTTGTGTTCATCGCCGTGATCGTTTCTCGCGAATCTTCTCGTCTCATCCCATCACCTTAGTTTGTCTTTCGTACATCAAACGCGCTTGCCGCTATCGGAAGGCTTGGCAGCTTTGTACAAAGCCAAACTTCAACACGTCACAGTCACTCTCCTTTCTGATCAGACAACCACGCCACACGCTCCCACACGCCCTCGAGCAATTCCAGACTGACCCAGACAATCTGGCTCAGTCCTACGAATACCACTAGCTCACCCACAGAAATTTTATGCAATCAGAGCCTTCGACGATACCCCAAACAGCGAACGAACAGAGCCCTTCCCGCGAACCCACCGATAACCGCCAGCATGGCCTTCACGCTCATGAGCAACCAGTCGACCTGTCCCCAGCAAATGACAATGCTGGAACAGGCGCGGCAACAGCTGAAGACCAGCTCGCGCTCGATGCGGCCTTCGCGCGGTCTCTGCAGGAGTCCGCCGCTGAGAAGCCGCGACCAAATAGCAGACTGAGCCCTAGACGCGGCACACCTTCGCCACCTGCGCTCAACCGCATCACGGAATATGAGCAGGCTTCTACACCGCCTGTGAGAAAGAAGGAGGGACCCGTGTTTGAGGTGATCAAGAAGCAGCGGAGTCCGAATGATAAGCGGTCTCCGATCCAGGAGTTACCGAATGGTGGGTGGCATTGAGTCATACGTGTGGAAGATGGGCCTTGCTAATATGTGGTAGAGGTCTTGACACATGCACTTTCGCAGCTCTCGCCTACGGACCTCACCTCGGTTTCACGCGTCTCCAAGCGCTTCCACGATCTCGTCACTGGGCCTCATGCATGGAGGAGCGCGTTTGCGCACTTCTTTCCTGGAGCGAACGCCCTAGACGCGACTTTCTTGGACGAGGATGATGTGGCGCAAGATGCTGTCCGCTCAGAGAAGCGTGCCTTCACGCGCCTTACTGCACTTGCTTCCTGGCGCAGCGAGTACATTGTGCGCACGAAGCTGCTACGTTCTCTGGCCCGCGGCAAACCTGTACAGGTCATTGCGTCCCCGAGTTCAGCACGCACTGGTCAGAGCCACACGGCGACTCCGACTGTGATGTATAACTCACAGATGTTCACGACTATCAACCACCTACACGCGACATTCGGCACTGGCGGCCTCAACAAGAAGCTGCCTCGTTTCATTCATGGAGCGGACGATGTTGGTACGGTTACTAGCAGCGATCCAGCTGCCGCAAAGACCGACCACTGGGGACTCTCTGATCCGCAGGTGTTTTTGCAGTTCGCTGAGCGCTTTCCCGGAGACGCACAGTACGGACTTGGGCCAGGTGATGTCGTTGGAGCCCCGAACGTCATGGATGTCAGTCAGCCGTACGGCATGGTTCATGGAGAAGGCTCGCCAGGTGGCATGACT